>JAZDUA010000683.1:560000-700460 GCA_038098605.1 Gryllus longicercus
ATTCAAATAAATTTTTAAAACCTAAGCACTCGCACAACATCCTATTTAAGGAATCGAAGGTATCGAAGAAGTCGTCAGGAAGCAAACTGAACAGTAACTAAAACGATTTTAAACGATCAGCAAACAGATTTCCGATCCGTCAGGAATACTGAAACCGCGCTACTAAACGTATTGAAGACACGAGAACAGCAATTGCTTACAGTAATGTAACTATCTTGATTCTTGTGGATTTTAGCAAAGTGTTCGATTCAGTAGATCACGGCATTTTGCTCGCAAAACTAAAAATCATGGGATTTTTCACAGCCCACCCCTACATAGTTTCTTAATTACTTAACTTCCGAACGCAAAGAGTGGAGTCCGGTAGCCGCATCACAAGTGACTTGAAATTTAACTGCGAAGTTGCTCAAGGCACTGTGTTAGGGCCACTGACCTTCTTAATCTATGTACATGATGTAGGAAACGTATTGAAATATTGCAGTCATCAAATGCATGCATCTTCTCACAGGCACAAATAATTAACGAAGTTTTGATAACCCTAAACAACTGGGCAACGTTTTTAGGCTTACAATTAAAAAGAAATAAATCACAGTGCATGATTATCACTAAGTACACGAAAGTACTGTGAATAAAATCTCATCTTCTGCTCTGGCTAAAATTTATATAAAAGTCACCGTTCTACCTTTGTCTCCCGAAGTCAAGAACTTAGGTGTTTTTATCGACAACATCCTCAGCGGGAACTCGAAAGTAGTATCAAAGTTTTGCCCTAATGCATTAACTGAAACTCCTTCGAACACTTTTACCAATTGGCACACGTGAGACTTTCATTAAATAACATTTCGATTATTGTGACTTTCTTCTTACCAACATGACATTTAGATTGCAATGTAAATTTCAAGGCAAGAATGCATGCGTACGGTTTACTTTTGATGTAAGAAAATACGACAATATTTCGTATTTTTTGATAGACTTCATATGCTTACTCTAGACAAAAAACGGTTACTCCATTCGCTACTTTATGAAGTTTTTATACGGATAAATTACAACTCGATTAGCTTCTATTGCAACTAGTTTAGTTCAATTGAAAAGCATAACATGGGAGTGCAGGTCGTCGAGCTGGCGGATGGGGGAGGGGGGCTAACAATTAATTGCGCGGCGCGCCTCCGCCTCGGTCGCGTGTCGCTGCGTGGGGAGTGGCAGGGGCGCGGGCGGGCGCTTATTTGTATCCCGCGCGGAGCGACGCGTCCTCGCGCGCGTGGGATTCCGCGGCGGCCGTTTGTTGGGACAGATCGCCTCCCCGGCCCTACCCCGCCCAAAGCGCCTTTTAGCTGGCGGCCCAGGTGGCGTGTCTCGCGCCTCGCGCCGCCGCCCGCCACCCAGCGCTAATTTCGGCCTTATCGCGACCGCAGCTCGCGAGCCTGCTCACTGCAGTGCCTCTGACCGGGAGGTCCTGGGGTTCGAGTCCCTACGGCGGGGGAATTTTAGACACTAGCTAGACAGCTAGATCGAATTCAGCTGCGTCTGGAAGAGAATTCTAGTGGCCGGTTCGTGGTTTCTGTTGTAGTTTTTTTCTTCTTTCCGTTCCCCGATCAACACAGGCGTATGCCGGAGCAGTTCCTTAACACCGAACCGCGTGCTATCTTTCTTTCCCTTTCCGTGTCATATCCTCCCCCATACTACACACACACTTGCGCACACTACACTAACACACGTGCATTACACACATGTTGGGAGGCCAGTCAGGAGCTTACAGATTGCTTCGGCTGGGGATATGCCACGTTGGTGGAAGATTTCTGGTTGGGGAAACTCCAAGAGTCGACCTAGGTCGACGTTGGATCTCGCCATCCAGCGGGGAAAGATCACCACCACCACCACCTCCTCAGGCGATAAAACATACACGACACTTACGGGACTACTTACCTAATGACCCAGTTGTCGCGCCTGGAATCGCAAATTAATCAAACAAAAGCAAGCCTGCTCACAGTTTCTGCCCCTTTTGTGCGATGGGCTATTCTCGAGCTGAATCAAGATAGTTGCGAACACCTACAATTTTCACTGCGTATAATATACTGCCTATGTTTATATTACCGTTGACTTGAACTAAAAGTTATTTTTTCCAAAGAGTTTTCTATAGAACTGCTGACACTCTGTAGTGTAAGCCATGCCTGCCCAAAACGGATTGACACCGGAGCCACGCACAGTACTTCAATCTCAGTTCTGGGAAAAATAGAGGAGGTACAAACTCCGTTCGCCAAATGAGACGCGCGAGTTTCAGACTATTATCTCGGTCTTCTTAGATAAAAGAAACTTCTGTCTTGTTGTCGTATTACTAATTTCTGGATAATGCAGATGAAACGATTAATGTTTCTAGCAAAAAAATAGTTTCTCCATAGTTTGTTGTTTTGTTTACAAAATTTTCAGTATAAGATCTTTCGGCTTCTTCTCGAGAACTCACAAAGAACGCATCTCAAATAGCAATAGAAATAGCTAATTCAGTGCTACACGGCGTGTTGGCCAGAGAGTGGAAAGGGGAGAGGGGAAGGAGTGAAGGGAAGGGAAGGGGAGAGGGAAGGAAGTGATGACAGCAATATCTCGAGGACTTTCAGGACTATAACACCTTGAATGGAATTCACTGGTCGGGAATTGAGAAAGCTTTCTGTAGTGACTATCATGTGGATCTTTCATATGAGATCAAGAAAGACGCACAACTAGCCTGCAAGCCCGGCAAGCCTACAGAAATCCATGCTTCTTCGATCTCATCATCCCATTTAAGAAAGTCCGAGAGCCCCACGTGGAATGCAATCGGAGAAGCTGCTGTTTGGAGCAAAATACCACGCACTTCTGAAAATTACATTTGCTTTTTGAAATAATATTAGCATTTGGCAATATAGTTTTTATAGATTTTGGAAACAAATCATCTTTGACTTTGAGATCGAAAACCTAACATTGAAAAACGAATATAAAATTAAATAATAAAACATTGACGAATAAATTACTTACACCAATTAAATTAACTGACGATTTAAGTCACACCAGTTATCTGCCTTTGAGGTCGTGCTTTTATTAACCACCATGTTTCGGTTAAATTACACGTTTAAGATTTAAGGAAGTGATCGATTCGCATTTAAGTAGTCGGTTGAAAATTAAAATAATGTGAAATATACGAATTGCAGAATTTCTGTTTAAAATATTTTCATTTGTAGAGGTTGATGACATAGATGTGTTTAATAAGTCGTGTGTTGTGGGTACCACTGCCAATCTCTCCACTCCCTCCCCATTTCATTCCGCTCCCACCTCGCTCTCTTCCCATATCCTCTCCACCCCTGTTCCCACTCCTGCCACACTCTCTCCCAGCTCACTCCCCGCTCTCTGCCACCTCCTACAGCTCTTTCCCAGCTCCCTCCAGCTCTCTTCCAACTCCCTCCCCGTTTTTTTCCGCTCAACCCCGCCCTTTCCACGTACGCTGTCTCTCTTCCCGCTTCTGCCTAATTCTTTAAACATTCCCGTCCCGCTTTATCCCCGCTTCTGGCCTCTGTTCTTCCCCCCAAACTCTTTCTGACTCCGGCCACTCGCTCCCATCCCTTCTTTTCCCTTTCGGGCACTTTCTCTTCCCGCTCCAGCACGGTCACTCTCTGCCCCATTCCCGCTCTTTCCACTCCCTCCCCCGCTCTCTTCCCCACCTCCGATCTGACTCCCATTCCCCCACCCCGTCCTCTCTTCCTCTCCTCTCCTTCAGCTCAAGTCTCTCCCCGCTGCCGCCGCCGCCTCCAGCGCGCGCCCGCCCCCTGTGGGTGTGCCGCACCCGAGACGGAGGCGGAGGCGGCTGCGGCGATCGCGCGATATAAATAGGCTGCTCGCGCGACCAGGGGACGCCGCCGCACGTGGTCGCGACTCGATTCTTTCGGTTTCGGTTTATGCCGCCCCGCCCCTCCCCGGCCCTCCCCGGCCCTCTCCGCCCTGCCCCGCCTGGACGAGGCACCGCTTACTGGGTCATACGAATTAGAGATGACGATGTTTTCAATCTATGCACGTTCTCATCAAATCATTGATGTATTTTACTTCGTTTTTTAAGCCGATGTTTTTTGACATCGATGTTTTAACGTGGTTAATATTTTTGAAAAGAAAAAAGTCCATCATAACAAAATCCTGTAATAATTTTGAAATATCCATAAACTGAATATTTTCCAGACCAAAGTGACTACGGGCGCAAAATAAATAAAATCGAAAGTTCTTGAATAAATAAGCCTATATTTTTTTGAATCAACGAACAATTTTTGTTGTTACTTTGTTTTGTTCGGTAATCTGAATTAAAACGTAATGTTTAACACTTTCAAATTAAATTCGACAACTAAAAAAATGTTTAGAAAACATCGATAGTTTTTTGTTGACGTTTTATTACGATTGATGTTTGAATTTTGAGTATCGGTGTTTAGAAGCATTGATGTTTTGGTGCCGATGTCACATCTCTACTACGAATTAGTAACATCAATGTTTTTGATCGACGTTTTATTACCATCGATGTTTGAATTTTGAGCATCGGTGTTTAGAAGCATCGATGTTTCGTTGCTGATGTCACATCCCTACCTGCCGCACAATGTGTGTCTGCTGGATGTAGTAGGTGTTGACTTATCAAAGAAAGAAAGTGGGTGATTCCTGAAAGGAAAGATTTAACAGCAGAAGTGAATTAATGCCAAAGTAAACCAAGCACGCGTTTAGGTCACTCGTTGGTTAAGACCCCGTTGGATAGATTAATTTGTAAATATAATTTTAAATTACTACATATTACGTAAATGTTTAAATTACAAATCTTTTAATCTAATTTTCAAAGTCATTTGGATTACGTGTGTATAATACTTTAATTGTATTACGAGTATCCAAACGTTTGGTGATGCTGAGATTCAAGATTTAAATTCGTCCCTGCGTAACACGTTTTCGTATGTCAAAAATTTTCCCGTGCTGGTAACATCGTCCTCAAGAAGTCCTGTTTATTCCATTCTTAAGCCAAATAGATATTCACTTTTGTTTCATTTCGCACATTTGCAAGTTTTGTTTATTACCGTTTATGGTAAACATATTCTTTTTCGTTGAATTTTGCTTTTATGCGTCAGATGAAAACAATCACGCAAGTGTAACACGACTTTAATGCATTCGCGTCTTAGGAAGGGCATGCGCAATTCCACTGTATTTTTTTCCGAAGGATGAAAATAGTGTGCATTATTCAAAGCAACGAACATGCATTTCTAACTGATCTAGTAGATATAGGAATCTTGTGAAGTCGAATTGAAGATTTCTTTTAGTATCTGACCTACGACTTTGTAGTATGTTTTTGCTTTAGAGTATTCTGTCCAAAATAATACAGACACTGGTACAAATAAAAGTAAAATCAAGTATCATTCATTGGAATTAGATTGTATTAAATATTTGTTCTTACTTTTCTCTTAAATTCTGTTAACTCGTTTAATTATAAAAACAGCAGAACAAATCTCATGCACGATATCAAATCTTCGAAAATGTAAGGATACTGTTGAAGGATGGTGATCACGGATCGCATCAAGTTGAACATGCGTTTTTTATCTTTCCGCAAGTTATTTTATTCCTATGTCGCGCTACAAATACACATAATTGAGCGTCGCCCTATACACTGCCAGTGAGATTAGGGCTGTGCTCGGACGGCCCTAAGGAAGGAAGGAAGGTATGGAGTTTATTTTCTTAGGCCAGTATTTCATACGTCGACGTATTCATTTCCAGTTTTATTGAGTAACTCTTAATATGTCATATATTTATTGTATGACGCACTTTTGCCTTTGTAGTTAGGATGATGAATTTAAACGAACTGATTATTTATAAAAATGTTTCATTCATCATTCATGGGTTCCTAGAATTCACTGAGGGGGAGGTGAGAATGGAGGCAGAGTGATGGGAGATCGAATGAATGGGGTGAGGGAAAGTTCTCTCCTCTCATGTTTTATTTTTGTATTCTTAAATTCTGGTCAAGAGTGTTTTAGTGGATTTGTTGTTTTTTTTTTCAGGAAAAAAGTACACTGTTGGATTTATTACGATTTGTGTCTCTTGGCTTCTTTTAGTTTTAGTTTATGAGATCTTTCTCCGAATTACTTAAATATGTGTAGATCTCCTCACGCCTTTCTGAAATATTTGGAATCTTAATAAATGGTTGTGATTTATCACATATTTTGCAATTAATGAACTTCTTATGACATTCTCAGCGGATACATGTAGCCATTCGGTGCTTGGAGACAGTTTAAATGGAAACATATCATATTGTGACAGTTCAGGAAATAAATAAGAATGATAAAATATTTTTAGAGATACCAAACTGTTTATAAGTGTCTAGGGTCAAAAAAAGGCTTTATTGTTTATTACACTCGTTACTGAGAGGAGTATAAAAAATCCGGACGAGTTAGTGACAGTAATTGACAAGATTGTAACGAAAATTAAATTAATGAACCAGGTTGATGAATATGAAACTATGAAGAAATGTTGAAGAAAAGAAAATATCAAAGGTGCCCCAGGAAAAATGAGGAAAGGTCTAGTCCCCTGTTTAGTTGATACGTGTCATCACTGTTTAGTTCGTTTTCAATGTTAGACTATATATTATTAAAAAATATAATCAATTAGAAAATATCGAACTTGTTCCACAAGAGCATCCATTGAACTTTATTGCAGATTTGAATTCCAAAAATTTATTTTCTAATTATACCTTGAGAGAAAAAATGTATTGCACATCTAATTTACCATATCTTCAATAGTCATTATTTGTTGCTATTAACACTACATTTCTGTAAATTTTCT
Organism: Gryllus longicercus; assembly: GCA_038098605.1. NCBI lineage: Eukaryota > Metazoa > Arthropoda > Insecta > Orthoptera > Gryllidae > Gryllus > Gryllus longicercus. The sequence goes on from JAZDUA010000683.1 coordinate 566,808, forward strand.
TGTGTCTCGAAAGGTTCGACATTGTTTAACAAAGCTACGACTAGTACATCAATTAATTTCGTACGTTGTATATTTTACAAGAGAAATTAAAAAGTTTACCAATGACTGCGACCCATAAGAAAGTACCACATGCTAACGTTTCCAAATATATTTTTTCAGTGTCTCGCTTATAATAAAATTATATGAACAACATTATAAACTGTCGTAGAAAGAAAAGAAGGGAAAAGGCTCATGGTTATTTTTTACGATATTTCGGAGAGTTCAGCGATGCTTCACCCTACCACCGTTCTCGCTGCCGTACCACAAACCCCTTCACATGAACGTCTCAACGCAACATCCGAAGCCCTAAATCGCACCGGTAATGTCGGTGACACGTCGTATACCCGCCGGAGCCCGGACCGTGCCACGCAAATATCGAAGCCCGTGTGCTTGTTTTATCGCAAAGAAAACGTCAGGGAGACGTCCCCATTCCAGCGAACAGACGCCTTCCCATCCCATCTCACCCCGTCTTCCGACACGAGGTTACAATCTGCCTGACAGCCCCTTCCTTATGTCTTCCGCTTCAATTTTTCCCCGCTCCGCTCGCGTCGCCAAGCACGGGTGGGGCGGGGCGGGGCGGGGTGGGGCAGGGCGGGGGTGGGGGAGGAGGAGGATGTCTCAGCGGGGACAGGCGCATTCGGTTGTTTTTAGCCGCGAAAGCAGCCCAGGAAGTCTGTTTAGTATTCTTCACAAGTTCTGCCTCTCAAGGCTGCCGAGTTCTTTGAATCTCTCAGTTTTACAACCGCTCGTAAGAGACTTTGCCGGGGGTACACCACTTCGGTGTCGTTACGTCGCCGATAACTTCCATTAAAAGATCGTTCTCCAAACACATAAAGCCGTGTCCCGGAAGACGCCACGTTTGACCGCCTGCAGAATAATATTTCATCGAATCGAATGTTGGTTGTTTCGTCTCTGAATTTGTTTTTGCGACGTCGCTGGCAAGATCTGGTCTGCGATCGGTGTCTCACGTAGATGTCACTAAATTTATTTTCAGAGGCTGAGTACGAGAACTACTTTCCAATCGAGGTCTCATGAGTAGTGTGACTAATATTCGTTGAACATAAACGGACGTATTGGGTTGAATTTCACAAATGACAAAAACTGATATTCCATTCCCTACAGCTGCATGTCAGTGTGATGCAAATGTTACTGATGAACTCGAATGCCATTCTTTTTGGTTATTTCGGATTTGTTTTAAATTGATTTTACTTCAATATTCGTGATACCTAATTTTAAATCTTTGTAAGTTACTAACTACATTGTATATTTAAATATATTTAATAGCTATAGTACTATTTGCTACCCTGTTTTGTACAAGGCAAACAAAAAAGTTTTTATTTGGAACATTTTTTCTGATTGTGATTAATGTCTACTCAAATCAGATAGCGTGGCAGTTCATATAGCCTTTTTATACGTCAAAATAATGTAATAAAATTTAAACTAAGAATATGTCTTTCAATAAATATTACATGTTTATTTTTATTTAAAATTAGATTTTTAAATTTTTGAGTGTCTCCCCGGGCAATTGAAAATGTCCTATAACACTTTTAAGGGATGGTCACGTATATGTAAATTTCATTTTTAATGTGTTCATGTTCACATTTACAAATTTACAATCTGTTTTTTTATAACATTTAGTAAAGGAAATAGAAATAGACATTCAGTATTTATAATGACAAAAATAACATTTACACTTGCATACAATTCAAATGACTTTTAGAGAAGTGCAGGCATAAAATATAAATTCGTTTCTGCGATTGTATACATACAATTCAATATTGTCAAATACGTTTATTGAAAATTGATTTGGATGTCGTATTAATTTATGTAGATACTTAGAACTTCTTTTGGTGAATACTTATTCAAAGGAGATGTTTAAACTATTTTAAAGGATTGAGTTAGAAAAAAACTGATTGCGCACGTGCATTAAATTTCTAATACTTTTTGTTCAGAATCTTCGTAGAATTTCTCTGATGCACTGCCTAAACCCATAATTCTCTATCATAGAGCAAAGGACTAATGACTATTTTACACAGCAAAAGTTGAATAGAGTGGTTTTCGACCATTCGTTGAGGAGTCACGACAACTTTCGTTCAGTTATATTTTCTTCCAATTTTCCTCCATCTGTATCGATCGGGAGGCGGTAATTCATATGTTTCAAGAGCAGTACAGATCCACGCGTGCGCTGTGACCCTAAAGAATAGGCTCTTGCGGCAGAAGGAGCCCAACACTTCAGCCTGGGATTTTGCACTGATGAACAGAACACGCTTGGAAACATACTAGTTTAAATGTATGATTTTTTATTATTTTTATTTTATTATCTAGCTAGAATTAATTAAACGTAGAACTAACGTGAAGCTAGCATGTCTTTCACTAACCTGTATGTAGAATAAACCTTACGGCATTCCTCTGTGTCTACTCAGTGGCTTAATTTCTAAAACTTATTGTTTAATTTTGAGATGCTCTTTTCTCTGTAGTAAAGGATGTAGGAAGATAGTCGAGTCTACCCTTCCTTCGTCCTCTCTGTTGGTGGGGGGGGGGGGGAGGCGGGGGGACTTGCCTCGTCGGCGGTGGCGCCGCCGGGCGACCACTTGAGTGAGGGGAGAACGACGTAAACACGTGTCACCCCCTTTTGATTTATTCAAAACACTCCCGAGAGGCGCATGCAACTCGACTTGCCCCGAGCACAACTCTTCTGCCTGGGATCTCGCTCCGATGAACAGAATGCGCATCTGGGAGAGCCACACTCGGAAACATAGTTTAAATGTATGATTTATTTATTTATTTTTAATTTTAAATACAAGTACACCCATAGAAGGCAAAGGCCTCCCACCTCTTGGTAGGGTCGTTTCACGCAATGCATAATGTATGATGACTGTCTTTAAATGAAAGAGATAATTCACATTCTTTGTTGGCTAAACGTCTGGGATAACGTCTTTCTCTTTTTTCTTCTGCTATCAATCTCCAAACCTACTCATTTCCTTAGAAAGATAGTCTCCTTAATGTTGCCGTTCGGATCTCTCTCGTTCATCCCTTCCCCCTCAAAAAGACAATAGTTCCTCCCTTTTCTTAGAGAAGAGTTGTAGGCCAACCGCCGGTTGTTTGGAAAGAAAAGGAAAGAAAATAAAACTGCCAGTACAATCATAAGTTGAACTTTCGAGACAAGAGGCAAGTATTATGTGAGTGTGTGTACAAAATTTTCAAATACAAATTAAAAGTAGTGAGAAAAGTTCGAGGTGTGATGCCTTACAAAAGAATATAACCGATATAAAAATACCAAATTCACCAGAAAAATGAATAAATAGGTAGTCAAGTTGTATTGGCATGGATAGAGTTTCAGTTAAGTCTAATAAGTGAAATAAATGAAGTGATTTCCGTGTAAGTGGAACTACTTACGTTCTAGGGTTTAGGGTTTTTACCCCCTACAAGCTCCTACAATCCCAATGGAGAGCAGTGCCCCAATTTTCAGATCTGCATAGAAGTGATGCGTTACTCATTCCCGAAAAAACAACATTTTTGAACAGCAGGTTGAGAGGCCCTGGATGGAAGTTTATAAATAATTCAACAGACTAAAATAAAAGGAGTGTTTTTAAGGAATTTCGTAAATAATGCGATGAAACCTCTTCAATCTTCTTGTTGCTCTAGCACTTGAGGATTCATGAGTTTTACCGCCATACGCTAGTGAAATGAAGTCGGTGTTCTCCTGGAAAGATCACGGTCCAAAGCCTGAGGTTTAAGGTACTTCTTCAGTAAACCACAAAAATATCAACTAGTTGGTACATTTGTGCGTTGATACAAGAGCCACCAATATCGTCATTGTTATTTATGAATTCTTGCACCTAACAACAGAATGACATTGGTGGTTCTTGCACTACGTCACAGCTTTTCTCGCTTGTATTCTTTCAAGAAACACCACCTATAAAATACACAGAGAGGGAGAGAGAGAGAAAGAGAGAGAGAAAGAGAGAGAGAGAAAGAGAGAGAGAGAAAGAGAGAGAGAGAGACATTTCTGGAATGTAACAGAAATCAGAAACTTTGCTGAAGTTTGCTTTCTCTTGGCGGGGCAGAAGTCACGTGAACAGAGAGGGCGGTGGAGATATGGACAGGGACACCGCCCCCCAAATTACGACGCCACTTCGGTCGCTGTAAATTGGCTTCGCCACTGTCACTGAGAGTTACGCTGCTACCCAGGATTCTATCGGAGAATTTCATATCTGATCATTAAGTCGATGATGAAGCATGATGAGTTGAGATGATTTTTCATGTGTTCCAACAAAGGTTAGTTAAGTTAATGACCAATAAATAATAATAAATATAATATCTGCATATAAATAAAAGGGAACGTGCGTATGTGTGTCACACGCAAAAAGAACTCCACCGATTTTGCTGAAATTTTCACACTTTATCCTTATTAGTAATAGGTGTGTTTAAAGAGCAGTTTGAATTAAACCGCACATTGTTGAGGATTTATTCAAGTCAAGGATCACTTCACAGTCACGGATTAAGCGCGCCTTCACTGCATGCAAGTATTCTGCCCTCTGATTGTGAAATATCGACCGGAATTATTACTTGAACCTTGGACAAGTAAATCAAATTTCTCGAAGATTGTGACACAGTGAACGCATGAAATTTGAGGGACAACGTTTTAATCATTGGATAACAAACCATGTCCAAACCAGGACGTAGATCAAAACCATACTTGCGATAAAGTGTTTTATCCATTAGAATTTTTTTAACAGCGTAGCGTAAAATGCGAATAACAATCACGGGACCAGTAGTATGTGATGTGTACACTGCGATAGCGGAGCATTACTGGATCTACTAGTTAATGGTATTTCTCAAAATGTAAAAGGATTTTCTCGTCATCTTTCTCCAGCGACTTTCATATCACGTACATATCATCTCTGCACAAGAAAAGTGACAGGTTTAAAAATTACCATTTTGCATAAGAAAGATTTTAATTTGAGTGGAAATATATATTTTTAGTAGACAAAATATTAGTATTTTTATAGACAGTGTTTTACTGTAGATACTTTAGAGTCTTTATTTTATTTTTATTATTAAGTATAGGCTATTATCTAAAAATATAAATTCCCTTAACTCAAAAATAACTCAATTATGTACACAGATGACAATTTTGACTTCCTGAAACGTTTTAAGTATCCAATTGTTGAATCAATGACAAAAAAAAGTTCAAAGGAAGTGTGGCGTAACTGCTTTCTACTGCAAGAGAAAAAGTGTTCTAACGGCAATTAATAGGAGATGGCAGTTTAGCTCTCGCGGGAGAAATAACTCAGATTACTGTTACACGTGTCGCTACACCTATGGATAGTAATTAACAGAAAAGTTTCAAGTATTACGTGCCGTGTAGTCCATCTTGAAAATCGCAATCAACTCGCCCACGTGACTTGAACTTGTCCAAATCGCCTACATACAGTAAGTGAGCGAAAAAGGAAAAAAACTTCTCTTTTTCATGGGATGAAGGCGGCTTCTAAGGATCAAGGAATTAATGGAAAACGTAGTTGAAATGCTAATAGTAAAATGACTTTTGCCGCACACGTTCTGTTGGAAAAAAATATTAATACTATTAATATTTAATAATGATATAATATTTATAATATTATAACTTTTATAATAATATTAACCAATACTACTGTTTGAAATTCAATTCGGCGGTGTAGTAAGAATAAAGTGTCGGTTAAATGTCGCCTACGTTAAAATTAAGAGAACCAATGTTAAGGTGTTTAATATATTTTATAGGGCACATTTTAGTGCATATTTGTGAAGTTTGCACTGCATAAATGATGCATATTTCATGGACTATTAGTACACATAACTCGGTTCTCAATTCATATTACAAACTATGGTATTATTAATAACGATGAATTATATGTATAATATTTTTTGAATATCAACATTATAAACCTTTTCTGTTGCAAGAAATCGTTCATAATCGGGTATTTTACGGACAAATGATGACGTATTCGTAGATCTTACAGCACGAATGATTGCGTTATCACACATTCAGCCAATAGCAGCAAGAGAATCGTGCGGAGGTAGCGATGAACGGAACAGCCGACCATTGTTTCTCGCACAAATGTCAAATAGCCGAGACCTCACAAGAAAGTTGTTTCGCAAAATTTTATTTGTTTCTCTTATAAATTTATAATGCTATTGTAGAAAACATAGCGTAAGCAACTCGTTTATAATGTTGCTTTATTGCATTAGTACAAATTTGAAAACTCGCTCCTAACGTCACTCGTTTTCAAAATATGTACTCTTGCAATAAAGCATACAATTATAAACTAATTGCATAAACTACTGTTATAGATGTTCTTTGATGTGTTGCACCTCCGGCTGCGCTCCTAGTGTGCTTGCTGTATCTTCCCCCGCCGAGGGCCACGTCTGCCCCCACCCGAGATTCCTGACGTCTCGCTCGGATTTTAAGGCCACCATTTACGCCACTCTCCATTATTTTAAGATCTTGGAAGTCTCGCTTATTTCAGTTTTAATGGCGTTGTTTTGGCTTCCGTGCTTGTTTATTATGATTCGGAGAACGGCCGTACATCAAACATTGTATGGTGCGGAGCCGGATTGATGGAGACAGAAATTATGGAATGGGCCCTGGCAGCGACTGGGAGGAGTCGACGAACAGACACGAGATCAAAAATGTTGACAGTGATTGAAGAAGTGATGAAACTAACACACAGTCTACTGTTCTTGTGAAATTATAAGTTATTAAATGCGCTTGAAAAATAAAGATCGATCTCAAAAGAACTATTTTAGTTATAGATGGTTCCATAAGTTTCCGGTCTGACCAAGGTATCACTGATCATTTAGAAAATATTCTGAGCAGTTTATAGTCTTATCTTTAATTATTATAATGCTATAAGTGTGTAGCCGACCTCTCACTCAGTTTTGTGGAGAGAGGTACTAGAGATGGATGCGGTGCGTGAAACCTTATGATGTTTAGCTCCTTCAGGATATAACACACCTATGCTTGCTATTCAGATTGCAAAGAGTTGAAGGCTTTAAGGAGTTGAACCATTCACGCTACAGTCCAGATTGGACACCCAGCAACGTCTGACAGTTATCAAAACTGAAGAAAACCTTCGGAGAAGAAAAGTTTCTGACGAGTGTGAGGCGAAAGAAGCAGTTTTCAGTTTTTTTACAATTTTGCGAACCAAAATTCGAAATATTTTTTCAAAGGACTATAAGTGTTAATATGTAGATTGAAAAGTGGGCTGACGTAAAGAATGATTAAGTTGAAAAGTTATCGTAATTTTTTTTGTGAAAATTGGAAGTTAGTGAGGTCAGAAACTTACGAAACCAATCGGGGTAGCTTATGGTGGCTTGGGAGAAATTTAGTAAAATTTTTGTTTATTATTTTCATAAAACATAAATAACACAATTCGATATTTTGATATTCAGGCAATTAATTCACTTTTTCGCTACAACCAGATGTTTCTGTTGTCAGGTGCTATATTAATTTCATCATAACTACTAAATTCCGTATTTTTATATCTTTTCAGAAATAGCATTTCTACGGCTTGTTGAAAATTGTAGGTGCAAAGGTTTTCATTCGTCTTGGGGAGACCTACACTCTAAGTAGTATACAACATTGAAAAATGTTCATCGCAGTTCTTCAACCTCTACAATGGACAATACAAAATACTTCTACAATTCGTCACTTCTCGTCTAGTATTCACATGCATCGTTAGTGATCTTTAGACACTTTTGGGCAGAGTCGGACTGGTAAGTTGCCTCCCGAGACAGATTATCTCTGACGCCACATTGCGGATTTGATGAATGTAACACACATCACAGACATAATCTTTACCCAGTTTTTATGACATATTTTATAGTAAGAGGTCGTGAATCATTTAGTAGAGAGCTGAGACAAAAAATAACGCATTGGTAAGAAGTCACTACCTCTCTCCTCGAAATGTCATTAAGGGAGGCGTATCATTGAAGCAGCAGAGAGCAATGCCGTCCAAAGAGATAAGAGACGGCTTCCGCCTACGCCGGAAGTTCCTTGGCTGCGTTGACTCGTAAGTAACGTCATAAAAACGACTGCTGAGTCCTTGACCTGGTAAAATCCGAATATACTCGTATAGCATCATATCTATTTTGTGGGGGGAAATATGCGTTAAATGGTCAAGCTAGAGTACTAAATGGAGATGAAAGTGAAAAGACAAAACCATCCAGTCAAATCTGACATTACTATTATCGACATGTTTGAGGTTTTTTTCGGGGTTAAAGTTGAATATCTTTCGAATTGTTGTTTCAAGCACTCTAATCCGTTAACGCCGAGCGTCTTTATTTCAGAGCGCCAATTTCTGGTTTACTGAAGTTCGAATCCTTTGCACATTTGCGAATTTAATATCCTCACGTGATATAAACGTTTTCTTTGAGGATTTAACCAATATTATATTAAATATAGTAATTCACTCCATAAGACTGCTTCTGCGAACTGCATTTAATTCAACGAAATAACCAAACTTTCAAGAGTTTTTTTTTTGTTTTGTTTTGAAAGCCTACCTTCATTTGTTTTATTAGAAAGAAAGAAATATTCTCGAGAGGACATGAGGTATAATAGTTATTTGCAAAATAAGTCTTGTAAGTCACCTTATTAAAATAAGAGATTTACCAAAGTTACTACACCGATGAACAGCACACAACACATGCGGTTAAAGTTTGTAAATCAAGGCGATAGCCGACGTTCGTAATTGATGAAATATAATGTTTGTGTTATCAGCCGTGTGTCGTTCAATACTATACTACAACTTTTATACAAGTTAGATTTAATTTTAGGTTTTTCGTTTGAAGTGGCCTGTTTGAATCTCAAATGAACTCAAAAGATCCCAAAAATATGTAATGTGCCCATAGCACAGGTTTTTTTTTCCATTTATTGATAATCTTCATAAAGGATTTACAACTATTTCTTACACAGAGTTTAGCACACTAATTCGAAGTTCCTTGTCCTCTCCGGCCTTTTTCAAAATTTTCTCAAAAACTGCTCCAAATTTTTTCTTCAAATTTCTTGTAAGAATAGAATTAAACACATTTATAAAGGTGGCACAGGTTCGATTTATACGGTTAACTCTGAATTTTCGAAAATTTCAAAAGTATGAATTTTTTCGGGGACTTCCCACAACTACAAAATTAAAGATAGAGATTTTTCCTTCAAATTAAATTTGTTGCCCATAATTTGCTCTTTCATCATGTACTTTTTTTGAAACTTTTGGTAGTTTTCGCGCAATATTGCGTGCAATTTACGCAATTTAAAAAATAAAAAAACAAGATTCTCCAAAAACGGCTGCAAATTTTATTCTTAAACTTTTGGTAAGGATTGTGCTAAATGCACTCTATGAAATGGCATAAACGCCATATTGCTCTATTCCTTTATTTTTTCAAAAATTAGAAAAATATAATGTTTTTGACTTGTCTCACGTCGTTAATATATACATGAGCGGCAACTTGTTCACATAATTATATTTATGAGTACATGTGGTTTAAATAAAGTCAGATAAAGCTTCTCGAAAACAACCTTTTCTGCCAAAACTACCTAAAAATTTCGCAATTTCAGAAACGTTCAAATGCCATTTTCTCAAAAACGGCTCCAATTTTTTTCTTCAATCTTTCCAAAACGATAGTAATAATTGCACTCTTTAATACGACGTAAAGTTCATTTCGAGTTTATTTTTGTTTCTTTTTCCAAAAATTACACATTTTTTAAAACATTTTCAGGAATTTGTAAACACTATTGTATTTGTGAGTTAAGGTCCTTCAAATGACTTCAAATGAAGTTTTTCGAAAACTCGAAAATTTTCTTGGGAAAAGTGTTTCAAATTCAAATTTACTGTAGCGCTTAAACACCACTTTCTTCCAAACCGCTCCAAACTTTTCAAAGAAAATTGTCATTTACGATAAGGTTTTACTGTTCTCTAATATTCTTAAAATAATATTTCTGTTCTGCTCAAGGAAACCGAAAAATTAAGAATTTTTATAAAAAAAATGTACTTTGGACGACGATAGATGGCAGCAGGCAAGAGTATGTGGCAAGTTCGAATAGCTAGCCGAGACCAAAGGAAATAGAAAACTAATACGGGAAAGTCTGAGCCATTCTGTAACATCATTTGTGTTCATTTCCTAATATCCCTTGATGAACTGGAACCCATGCCAAGACTATTTTGATATTACGTTCTATCAAATATTGTAGTTTTCTTTGTATTATTAGTATTCTTGAATTTTTGTTCCCATGGTTCTTTAATTCATCTAAAGTTGATTTGAAAATAGTAAAAATTATGGCTCTGTTTAGTTCCGAATTGGTGAGTAGATATATGACTTTATCTATAGCGAAGGCTTCACAGAAAAATATTGAAAACGAATCTAGCAATTCGAGGAGAAGTTCTTGTTCCACAAAGATGATGACAGAACCTTTTTTTCCATCTATCACTGATCCATCTGTATATATGGGGGATAGTTTATGTAGTTATGCGATAATTCTCTGAATAAGCTTTTGTACACTATGTTAGGAGTGTTGTCTTTGCTTTGACGTGGCTTTGAGACATTCTCTTTAAGTGACAAATTGTTCTTGATAGTACTTATTCTATATAGTAAAAGTTTTGGTAGGTTATTGAAGTACTATTGAAGATCATTTGATGTTGATATTTGCTCACGGTGCCTAGGATTATTTTTAAGACAGATGGTAGATGAAGCATATTTAAGGGTTAGAAGTTCTTAACTTCAACTGTAATTCGCGACCTTCTAGAATACTCAGTCTTGAGCTACCGCGGAAGGATCCAATTGCTAATCTTATTGAAGTTTTAGCACAGTTTTTATAAACACTAATTGCGAGTTCATGATTTTTAAAGGACACTATATAGCAAACAGTATTTTTCTCGGGTTTATTTTTTCTCAGGTTTATTTTTTCTCGGGTTTATTTTTTCTCGGGTTTATTTTTTCTCGGGTTTTTAGTTTATTATTCCAAATAATTTTTTATACTGTAATAATATAAAATAAAATAAAGAAAATAAATATGGAAATTAAGAACGTAAACATGCGTGGGAAGATTGAAAAAATTACCTGATAGAGTAATAACGTTAAAACGCGTATAAGGGGTAATGGAAAAGGTTTTTACTAATGGTATTATGTGCTATGTGTATTAATCCTGTATTTAAAATTTATGTGAATAACACGTAAGGATATCTTGCAAAATCCGTGAAGAATATGTCGCACCTTTGGAGAAACAAGGACATACGAGAAAAGTTTTCATAAAATAAGTTATAAATACCTAAATATTCCTAAAACTAAATTATATTTGGAAAAAACAAAGAGATGATTGTAACTTTACTGTTTTGCCGTTTAATGCGGTTATATCTTTGTAGTATTGCCGCTAACGATTCAAGTCTCTAGTGCTACAACGTCAAAGTAGTCGATAATTCGCAAAGTGTGCGTGAGTGAGGAGATTGTGCGTGCGCGCGGGCCTACCTACATTGACGTAAAGATAAATATGCAATTTAATTGATTACTGCATTATGAACAATGATTCAGCCGACGAGAAAAAGGATCTGCAAAAGAAACAAGCGCCCAATTCTAAAATCACTATCTCTAGAAGAAACACTATGACTTGCTTAAGTGTTTTTAATTTTTAAATATGAATTTAACAATGACCTCGTTTTTGATGACTTTCCCTTAAGCCGTATTGGAAGAAAATAAATAAACGTTCAGGAAAACATTGGCACATTAGGAATTTACTTCACATTCATACACTTTTAAAGAGGTAGTTTTGCAAATTTAAAAATGCTTTTATTTGTATAATCAATGTATTTACTAAACTGGTAGATAATAATATTCAAGTTTGATATGCAGTTTACACCTATTTTTTGCCAAACATTATTTTAATAACCTTAAATGCCTTTTCTCAACAATTTATGAATTTACATACACTGACGTTTCTCCAAAGGTGTGATGTGACAAATAGATGGTTTCCAGACACTTGGATTGCTATAAATTACTTTCTCAAGTATTTATTGTTTGATTTTTGGACGTAAACTTTAAATCTCAATTTATCAAATATTTTTTAATTTTCTCATCGCACTCGTGCACTATGCCATCCATACCAGGTTTCTCGTATATTCCACTTTCAATATACCGTTTACAGTGTATCAGCGTTTGTGAATCGAAGTTCTCGTCTATGAATGCTACCATTTGGGAACACAGAGGTTCAACTGTATTTCCCCCAGTGCCTCCCCAGCGCCGCCCCAGCGCAGAGAGCTCTTCCGCCCCCGGAGTTAGGGAGCTCCGCCGCGAAGTTCTCAGCTGCCTCGTAACTCACTTTTATGAGCGCCGCGAGGGCCTTCAAGCAAAGGGCGGCTGTGGCTGTGTGGCGCGCCCGCCACCGCCGACAACTCAACAGGCCCACGAAACGACTCCGAGGAATACTGGAAATTAGCAGAGTGTTCACCGATTGCGTTGGAGTTGGTGGTTGTGAAGCCGCGATTCAAACTTCGTAGACGGGGAGGTTCAAGAATCGAATTCCGTCTGTGTCAGATTTTCGATACAAGCTAAGAGGCTGGGTAGAGATTTTGGTGGAGCATTCCAGAGACCGGTTACTCTGATTTCTCGTGGTTTCCTATAAAGAATCCCAAGCGAATGTCGTACCAATATCTTAAACAACGGATAGAACGACTTGATTCTACCTATTACTGCCTCACTCTTTGGGCTTCCTTAGGAGCGAACTGTAGGTTAGATTACCATACCCATAAGTCTCCTTCCCTATTGTCTTGCAAAACTCCGGAAATATTGCTAGTTCATGAATGTCGGCCGCTGGACACCTAGAGGCAGACCAGCGAGTTCAGTACTGGCTAAAGGTAAAGAATTCTACTGAGATTGCTGCTCATCTGGCTAATAAAGTTCTTTTTAGCCTGTAAAGGTCAGGAAGTTACTAGTATATCAACGTCACATATATTCCCCAATAAAGACATATAGAAAAAAATAGTAGTATTTCAGAAGTATACCGATTAAACAGTGTGCATTGTGAGGCGAATGACAGACCCGTTTATTATTTATGATTCAACATTTTTTTGATGTCTAAAAAATTAAGTGAAACATTTTTTTAATATTTCCCAAAATATTCAACGTTGAGATTCCTTAAAAAATATCAATATCAATGTGACAATGAAACTATATTAAAAGAGTAATAGATAACAAAAACTCTTAATTGCATTAAAAAATTTTGTTTTTAATAAGAACATGGAATCTGAAAATTTTAAGCAATTATTCAATGATATTTTTTAAAGTGTGGAATTTTGTTCATTTCAAAGTGAATTAAATTATTAAAAACTACACCTTAATAATAATTTTTCTGATCTAATAATCCGAATATATTCGACGCCCAAAGAATTTAGTAAATAATTAGCTCAATTTTGTAGCTTCGAAAAAGGATTAAATGCAGAAACATAATTTACTTATGTTGGAACTACATTTCTGAAATAATTAACAACCGTGGATAATAATTTCAATTCGGTCTTCACATCCTGTATTAAAATCATTAGCTTGCATATCTCCATTGTCTAAGGAACGCTAATTAAGGAGACTGAATTAATGAGTCGATGTTTAGAGCGATTGCGCAGTCATTTGCGTTCTCCGCTCTTAGTTAGCAATCTATGAGGTGGGGATTATCGCACAGAAATTATCATCATATCATAAATTATAATAAATTTATTATTCGATTTTTTGTTCATAAATCAGTTCACAGAACTACACATTGGTGACATAAAAATTGCAACCGAAACTAATATTACACTAATACAAAGGATGAGGAAACCATGATAGCACCTCATAGGTTTTTTGTAGATCTGAAAACAATTTATAAAAGATATGAAATGGATTTTTATTTGTGATACGAGTGGGATGAGTGGGGTTTTTAGGAAGATTGAATGAAGATAAATTTTGGGTATGATGAATATTGGACAAGAAATTACGGGACAGGTAATCAATGTGGTGAATGATGACATTGAGGTTAAATTCATTACATTCATCATAATTTGATAAGAACTAGGATGCATTAGTGATAACGCGCAAATTAATTTTATTGAAGTTGTGGAAATGTTCCGTAATCCATCCATCCATCCATCCACCCATTTCCAAGGTTGTTTAACGAGTTGCAAACTCGACGCCGAGGATATTCGCGCCTTAACAAATCCACCGACCCACGCCTCGGATCTCACGAAGCTTGCAAGACCAATTATTTTCGATTGAACTACAAACGTTGATGTGCGTGTCAGGGGAACGTGTCGCCATCACAGGGAATTTCCACTCCGCGTAAAGCTCAGCTGCAGCCACCACTTGTTGCGCGGAGAGTCTGTCACCGTCCCCGCCCTGCCTCTTCTCCTATCCCTTCCTCATCTCCCTACTCTCCCTTGCCCCACATCCCCTCCTGCAAGCTATGGAATCCGGCGTCACAAGTGGCAGAAGAGCTGCCGTCCCCCCAACGCAGCGCCCCCGCCCTTAATGCGCGGAGGCGAACAGCGCCCGCGCGCACGCAGTAACGCGCTGGCCGGCCGACCGGGCGCCTGCTGCAGCTGCGCGCAAAAAAGAAACACGCGGTCCTAAGAAGAAGAAGGAGAAAAAAACGAATGAAAGACGAGCGGCGCGTCGAGAGCGCTGTCGCGTTGCTCACGGAAATCACATCAGTAAACAAATATCGGATTATAAGCTTCACGAAAATATTTGCTCCGGCCGAGACGCCGACAGAGAATGGATATACGAGCGAGTGGGATGGGGGGGGGGCTGGGCCGGGCGAGGGGTGCGCGCCTGCGAAGAGGCGAAAATGAGGAGGGCGCTGGCATGACGGACCGACGGAGGCTGGAGAAATCTCGAAACGATGCACGGGGAGAGGCGTGTCAAATAGGCGGGGGACGGATGAGGACGAGCACAAACGAGACGGAGCTGGCGGGGAGTAGCTGG
Source organism: Gryllus longicercus (assembly GCA_038098605.1). NCBI lineage: Eukaryota > Metazoa > Arthropoda > Insecta > Orthoptera > Gryllidae > Gryllus > Gryllus longicercus. The sequence goes on from JAZDUA010000683.1 coordinate 581,820, forward strand.
CGAGACGGTCAGAGGCGGGCAGGGATGGACGGAGTTGGGCCGAAATAATCTGAAAATAGCGGGGAAGATCGGAGAATGTCGCGAACGATCGGAGAATGGTGGGAACGGCCCGTGAAAGGCGTGACGACCGGAGAAGGGCGGGGACGGTCGGAGAAGATCGAAGGAGGACGGGAATAGACTGGGTCAAGCGGTTGAGGACGGGAACGCTCAAATATGAACAAGCAAAAGAGAGGTGAGAGAAGCAGAGGAGAACGGTTAGTGGCGAGTGGAAATTGCGGGGTCAGAGAGTGTGGGTGAGAACGGAAGTGACCACTCAGAGAAGGGTGATGGTAGGAGAGAACGGACGAGGATGAGCATGGTGGACAGGTCGCGTAGATTGAGCGGGTCTAAGAGAACACCGTCTAAGGCTCTAAGTGAGGACGGGAGGGTCGGGCGGGCACAAGCGAGGGTTGCGGCAGCGCGAGGAGGACAAGCCTGCGAGAGGCGTGCGGCGGCGCGCTTACAATATTTATATTTGGTCTGCGCCGTAAAGATCGCGCGGGTAAATAAGCGTGAAATACGCGTCCTGGCCGCCCGATCTGGGGCGGGCGCCGGGCGTGCCAAGGGCTTGGGAGGGGGCGAGGGGGGAAGGGGGGAAGGGGCCCGTCGAGTCGAGTTGCCTCGCGTCGTTTGTCACGCTTCCCCGACAGCCCGGGCACGCACGTGAGTCTTGACTGACGGTCCCCCCCCCTCGCCCTGGCACCGGCCTCGCAGATTCCCGGAGCACACGACACCCTCCGGCCGTTAATCTCGTCGTTGTTCATATTGTTACTGTTATTCCTTACGATGTGGAAGCGAGTCGTTGTTTTGTCTCTCCACGTGTCAACACACGCGGATGAGGTACGGACCTCCCTCGCGGATTTCATCACATTTCATTATTTGATCATCACATCCCAAGTTAATTTCTCCAGTTATCGTCTCGATATTTCAAACCCCAGAAACGTTAACACGGCATACTTATGTTGTTGTAAATGACAGTGAAAGATGTTTTAATAACACATGTTACGTAGACCACTAAAATAATAAAAGAGAAACATTAAAACTATAAAGTATTTGTAATTTATTACTTTAAATTTAGTTGTGTTTTAAATTTAGTTATTTTTCAAACAGTTGTACGAAATGACTTTGAAATCAAGTTGAAATTGTCTCGTATTTCCAAGTGTTTTAAGATTTTCTGTTGGCCCTTAGTTTCATAACACGGTGACAAAACGATTATCCTATCACGAATATCATCACACTATATCAGTTAACAGGTTGGTGCATGATTTTTGCCTGTATCGAATCTAACAAAAGGAATGATCGCATTAACTATTTTCTATGCTAGAATAAGATTGGTTTATTACTTGATTTGTAATTTAACTAAGTTTATAATTTTAATAATTCATATATCACTGAATTACGTAAAATACTTCGATTTACTTCAAGTTAGTTTGCAAATAAAAAAGTATAACGACTTACTCGCGGGGTAAGAAAAAAAGCATTCACGAAAAAGAGAAGCATTAATATTTTAATTTATCTCTGTCTTCGGCTGTGAAAACTTTGCCCAGTTCGAGAATCCACTTCCCTACCAAAATGACCTACAATTTTAGAACTGCCTTATGGTTCCCGTACTCACAAATTCCATCATATATTGGTAAACCTGTGAATCATCACTGACTTTTCATGAATTTCTCTCGAAATAAGAATAAAAAAGAAGTTTCCTAAGTGGAGGAACGACTTTCACAGGAAATAATTCAACCCGCAAATAATTCCGAACAGCACCATGGATATCTAATTGTATTTGATTTGATTGTTTGAGATTCAGCTTCGGTTTTGATACCGCACTTGAAGAAATAATAAGGTAATGGAGTTAAAGCTTTTCGTTCATGACGGGTGTGTTCGCATTCAATAGGCATGAATCCGTATACAATTTCGATGTTTTAAGAAATGCATCCGTTCTTGTCGATATATGTAAAAGCTTCTCTCTGAGGCTTACTATAGTAGGAGTCAACCGAAAGCGCTTCAGAAGCCCTTTTTATCAATCTCTTCTCTGTGTCCTTGGTTAGGCGATAATTTATTTCCGTTAGGGGTCATAATGATTTGCGCTTGCGCGGGAGCATTCCGAGGCTTTTGCGCAGAAATGTAGAGGGAGAATACTTATTTACCTAGCTAGAGTTAATCTTAGAACTAGGTTATAGACAGTAAGTCTTAAAACAAATCTATACTACGCATTCTCCGCTACACGGTCCGTCGGTGAGCGGAGACGTATCGGGTCTACTCATAGTAGGTTGTGTATGTACAGCCTAGAACAAGAGTGGGAGCAACTACATTTCTGAGCCCTCTTTTCCATTAAACGTTTTTCTTTAGATACGACATATTTTTCCAGTAAACGTAACATTGCTACTGCAAGAAGAATGAAATTATAACTTTATTCAAATTATTAAAATAAATAATTGGTTTTATGTTGAATCATTAACAGCGTTGACAAATAGCTTGTAGAGAGTCTTCTCCAAAAGACGTATAACATTGTTGAAATTTAAAAAAATGGGGAAATCAGAGATTGAACGTATTTACAGAAAAAAATATTACGAAGGTCTACGGTGCCCATTTCAAAGCGTTTTTGAGAGCCCTGGCCGTTCTGTCCGTCACCTGTGCTCACACTTATAGGCCTCCTCGCCCGGGCTTTGCAAGCAACCCGACCTGTGAGGAGCAGGATCGCTGCCGGGGAATGGAATAATAATGAAATAATGAAAGTATGTATGTGCGTAAATGAAAAAAAATGAGATGAAGCAAGCAAATGATCATTATTAAGAAAACAAAAAATGTGTTTTCGTTCACGTTTGGTGTCCGTGTTCACGTTATGTATAAGGGGGGGGGGGCACTTCCTGAATGCCTCGCGATATGCAGGCAGAGTTAACCTCAGAGACAGTATTGCCGCTGTCTCTGCAGCGACTTTCACCGGGAAGTCCTTGTGTTCGAGTGTCTAGGATGGTGGATTTTCGACACTAGCAAGCTAGCTAAGTCGAATTCAGACGCTGATTCATTGGAGGATAATTCTAGTGGCCAGCTGCTGTGATCAGTAGATATCCGCGGATTCTCCGATCAATACCAGGCGAATGCGCGAATAGTACACTAACAAACGGGCAACATGCGATATTTTCTTCCTTTTCCGTGTCTCATCCTCTCCTTTTACACACACACACAAGTCGGGAGACCAGTCGAGAACGTAGAGTTTGTCCAGACTGGGGCGATGCCCCAGTGTTTGAAGATACCTGGAGGGGAAAATCCCCCACACGCCGACGTGTAGGTTGGCGCCGAATCTCGCGATCAAAATGGGACGGAATCAGCACCACCTCCCTGATTACAACACTGTATTCTAAGGACGAATGACCACAGCCGTTCACGTGCCCCGCAGCATCCATCAATCAACCTTGTGGAGTTTTTTTTTCACTACGCGGGGTGTCTGTCTCTTTCTCCGTAAAGGGAGAACGCAACCAGAGGAACCCCCTTGGCTGGCGATGCGACGCGCCTGAGTCAGTAGCGGCGTCGGGAGCTGCATCGCTCCATAAACACGGAGGAGTTATCGCGCCAGCGCAGCATAGGGACGGGGGACGGGGGGCGGGGGTGGAGGAGGGGGCGGGAGGTCGGGCGCAGGCGCAGGCGCTGGGGGCGGCGACCCCCGGCCCACAGCTCGTCCGTCAGTCCACGCGACAGCTCCGACGCGCAAAAACTGCGCCGCCCACGCTGACGCTCCCCTCCTCGAGCCCGCGCCCCACGCCTCGCACCCCGAGCTCCGCCCCCCTCGCCCCTGGCCCCGCACTGCGCAGCGCCGCGCACTTCTCACCTACCGCGCTGTGCATCCTTTTTCCAGTTCCCCCCACCACCTGGCGAGGAGGTAATTTATTCACTTTTGGGGACAGTACAATCTGCGTGCACGCCGCAGCCCTACTTGGCTTTTGCGGCAGAAGGCGGAGTACTCATAATCTAGCTAAAGCTAATCTTACAACTAACTTATAGCTAGCATGCCTCAACTAACCTATTTACAGAATTGCGCTTTCGCTATTGCCATATGCGTAGAAAAAAAATTAACTTATAAATGAAGCATTTTAGTTTGAACTTTTTTTCTTATTTTTATTCTCATTTACACTCCTATACTCGCACTGATTTGCACAATTTACACTGTGCATGCTCAGTTTTTCAAATTACTCCGTCAATATCTGTAGCGATGTAGGATGATGTTTTCTTTACAGTATATAGTATACATCTCACATAGGTAGATAAGTCCACGAACGTAAAAATTATGTGAAATAATTATGTGAAATAATGTGAATATAATAACATACAGTATTCCACTGTTACCGAATTGATTTTTGATCTTTAAATGAACAATTTCAATTAAAAAGAACATCAATAACAAAAAACTAATTAACCGTTTATTTCACATTTTTCAAAAATGTTCATACCTTTAAACTGAAATTAAATACAAGTCTGCTCAAGACTCCTCAGGCTTTCAAATAATCCCTCAACCACCTCTTACCACAACCGGTACGGAAAGTATTTACAAGCAGTCCCTGCCCCCTGGCAAGTCGCAGGGGTGGCGGTGGAGGAATTTAATGATTGACCCCGAGCTTTCAAATGATCTTTCTAGAGATATTACAATTGGTATCAAACGCTAGCTTTTTAGCTATTTTCAGAATAAATATTGTAATGCATTACACAATGCAAAACATTCCTCTTTTTCTTCCATTGGCTTGACGCGATAGGGCCTAGGCCGACCAACGGTAGCCCAGCCTCTCGGCCATGGGATAAGGATCTTGGTGTGGTCAGCACGAAAAACAGTAGCGTGTTTGCGATTTTTCTCAGTGCTTGATTTTTGCAATGTCTTTAACTTTGAATTTTTAAATTTTGTATTATTTTATTATTTTTACTTATCCAACCGCCGATTTACGTGGAGGTCATGATGTGGGAAGAGTCATTTCTCATGTTTCTGAGAAAAGTTATACTTCTTCAGATTCAGGTATAATATTGGGGTTACGGGTCAGATCATAATGATGTTGATATTTATATTATCTTCATCACTCTTATCATTAGTACTATTTCTAGTATTATTAATTTGAAGAACTCCAGAGCGATAGCCTTATATCACGTCAGTCTGAAAATTAATTACAAACGGTGTAGCAACCACCAACTGCAACTACAAGGAATCAACAACTTACTTTAATGTCTTGTTTACATTCCAAAATTTTAAACTATGTGCAGAGACACAAAGTGGAAGCTTGAGGACCTTATAGCTGATTATATCCCATTGTTTGCCAAAATGTGTCTTAGGCCTATCTGACTTCAAGGCCATCATTACATACGAATGTTTGGAATGCGGAATATTTCCCTTGGGCTCGTGTGTGCAGGCCGCGCCCCGAGTGCCCGCCGTCGCCAGGGGTGCCGGGGGGCGGGGAGGGGCGGGGCGGGGCCGGGCCTTCCGGGAGGCCTGACAGAGACGGATGCGCCTCGCCCCGGGGCCACCGCCCCGAGAGGAGGTGGCTCTCGGGAGGCGCGGGGGCCGGACGGGCGCACTGCACGCGCAAGGGGGTCACACAATTGCCTTACAAACGATCGCTTCTTTACAAATGTGTTACTGGATGAACACCAGCTTACTTTGCATTAGTCTACTCTGAGAGAGAGGTAGTAGTTCATAATAAGTATAGTGCAACGTGAACGGAATGAAAATCGACTGAAGAAAGTTAGCAATGACTGTCGATATATACTGCCTAGGATCGAGTAAATTTAAAATGATTCAATTTTAATTATTAAGAAGGAAATTGGTATTAAGCTTTGTTATATATTTTATCAATAGTAAAAATTAAATTCTCCCTCGCCCGAGCGCCAATGTTAGTGCTTCCTTAACCAGGTTTTGAGGCAAGGTATCATAAACATCCATGTTTTAATTAAGAACATCATTGTTTCGCTGTCCATGACCCTTCCCTACTCGGAAGCTCCGCAGACGAGGTCGGGAACGGATTACGTGGAGGTACTCGAGGACAGCGGACGGGGGGACGCGACGTGAAGCTGTTGTGTGTTTGCGCGAGGAGGGGGCAGAGGATCGGAGTCCAGGAGGGTCGCGCGCAAGTGTGCTGCTGCTGGAGAGAGAGAGGGAGAGGGGGAGAGCTATGCTGAGGGGGTGGATACTCCCCGGGGACGACGGCCACCTGGGGAGGCGCGCAGACGCTCTCGCGAGACTCTTCGCGCGCCCCACGCGGTGGCCAGGCGCCCTGGCGACGGCGGCGGGGGCGGCGACGGCGGCGGCGCGGCGGGGGCGGCGGAGGCGATGGGGCGGCAAGGGTGGCGGAGGCGGCAGAGGCGGTGGGGCGGTGGGGGACGTGGGCGGCGGGGGCGACGGGACGGCGGGGGCGGCGGGGACCACGGGGGCGGCTGGGCGGCGGGGGTAGCAGGAGTGGCGGGGGCGGTGAGCACGGCGGGGTCGGGCGGAGCGGAGTCGACGGGGGTGACGCCGACGGGGAAAGCCGACAGGGAAAGCGGAAGTGATTGGGACTCCAATAGTGACGGTGTGGCAGTAACAGGGCGATGGGAACACGCTGGGTGGCGGAATTAACACATGAAAACTGGAGCGAAGTCGACGGGCGAAACAGAACGGCTGGGCAGGGGTGACAATAAGTGCGGGAGTGGTGGGAGCGGCAACAGTCGTTGGGGATGGGGTGGTGAGGCTAAGGCGACGGGAAAAGTGGCGAGGACAGGGCCGGGATGTTGAGTATAGGAAGTGGGGAGGGGCACCGTGGTGATGGGAGAAACGGGAGATGGCAGGGCCTAGATGGCATTAAGACTAAAAGAGCGGGAGATTGATTGCTTGATAAGTAAATCAGGGCGCGTTAACCACGTAGGTCATTAGTCTTGCAAGTGTAGTGTATGTTTTCATCGTGGGAGATAGGGGTGATTTTCTTTCGCTCGCTTGCAAGATCCGGCGGCTACCTACGTCGGCTTGCGGGTACTTACCCCAACCACAAGTCTCCCACCAGCAAGGAACCGCCCCAGCTGGGATTAGCTCTAAGCCTTCGACTAGTCTCCCAACAAGTATGATAATGTAATGTATGCTAGTGTAAGTGTGTGTAAGTAAGGGGTGAGGAAAAAACAAGGAAAAGGAAGGAAATATCGCGCGCGTTCAACGGCCCGTTTTTAGGCTACTGCTGCGGCATTAGCCTGATAGTGATCGTTAACAACACGAATAAATATCCTTCAGATCAACAGCTTATTAAAATGCACCTCCAGACAGCAGCTGAATTTGACCTAGCTATCAAGCTAGTATCTGAAAGAGGCGGGACCAGGGCGTTGGGAGTATGGAAGAGTGGTGGTGATACGGGCGACAGGAAGAAACAGGAAACAATTGACCGTACGCGATAGAAAGAGTGGGGACGGCAATGAGGAGATCGGGGGCGGTGGGGGCGGTGGCGTAGGTGGGCGGTCCGAAAGCGGCGGTGGTGGCGGGGGGCGGCGGGCGGTGGGCGGGGGTCGGGGGGGGGGGTCGGTGCAGCAACACAACCCGCTCCAGAGCGCCTCCAGCCGTCCAGCCGCCACCCTTGACGGCGAGACTTATGAGTGTTTACGCGGAACGTCGCGCAGTGAGTTGTGGGCTTACAAAGCGCGCGGGTCCTTGCGGGTGATGTGGTGTGTGTGTCACTCCGGCGCTGCACTGTCCCGGGGGGCGCAGGAATGCGGAGCGTGGCCGCCTGCAACGCGTGATCTGCGTCTTGTTGCCTCCAGTGACATGTTCTAAGGGGTTCCTCGGAGAATACACAACACTACTAATGATGGTTGTTTCGTAGGCCCGCAAAATAACTTAAACACATGTGTTTAATCTGGTGCCAGGATTGAATAAAACGTTTTGAATACGAACTGGTGGCAGACCTAGGTTGCGGACATGGGAGCCATACCCCTCCCCCTAAAGGCCTAGAGTTTTCGATTGTTGCCTCCCAAAAGTGATTTAAATATTTATGTTGGAGTTACGTAAATATTTTTAAAAAATATTATATAGCATCATATATACAATATTTGACTAAATTTCAATATTACAATATTCTACAAAAATAATAAACAATATAACAAAAAATATGTTTATTTTTAGTAAGAATCTGTGCCCCCTCCCCCCGCAAATGATCGTCTAAATCCGCCTCTGGTAAGAACGAAGAGTGTATGAATCGATATTATAATTTATTTGTTTAAATTCATTAAGTGGAAAATCAATATCTCAAATTTTAAGTATTTGATACTGGGTTATAATCACAAGTTTAAAAATAATATTCCTGCTCCATCTTTCCAAAAATTTTAGCCTTTAAATATTATTTTATATTTCCTTCATATTTTATTTCTTTTGTCTTATCTTACTCTCTGATTAGGTAGTCGTATCAATTATACTGTAGAGTCTCGCTAATTCGAAGCCTGATTGACCGGACATTCGGACGGGATTAAAAAAGTAATTAAAATTTAAACAAAAATTCAATTCACAGATCGGTAAGTAAGAAAATAATTCAAAGGAAGATGGATTTATTCGTCCGTTATACCCCTGTACATAGTTTTTTTTATAGCCCTCTTCAAAATGTTTTATTTTGTTCTCTCTAAAGTGGTTCGTAGGCTGAAAATTTAAATCTATGTATATACATTATGAGGTATTTAAAATAAAAAAAAAAATATTTATTTTTTAGAAAAAATGGCTAAAATATGTGTTATGTGTATTTTATAGCCAATTCCATGTAATCAGGACTTTTGGTGATCCGGATTGGGTCTGATCTCATCTATAAGTATTATAGTCCGTATTAACGGTACTTGTACTGTATTTCTTTCCTTATTTTAATGTAGCTAAGATCTCGCGTTTCTTCAGTAAAATTAACAGATGTGATTTTTATTTGAGGGGAAGGTAAATAACTAATTATTCCATGTAGCAGTGTTCAATAATTTTAATTGCATCGGTTATTTCAATAAGGTCACAACTTCGATTAGTTATTCGGCATGCGCACGTGGTTGGGAAGCTCCGTAACTCCAGAGAAGTAAACACAGAGCAGCATATTCGAAGTAAACAGAGAATCGCGCCTGATTAAATTGTATTAACAGATGGCAGCTTTTACATGTAATGTGGCCACCTGTAATACTTCACCAGTGCTGTCGTTAGGCATGGGTAGGCCGGGTGATCGCCCGGGGCCCCGCAAGTCAAGGGGTCTGATGATGGAATTGCTAAGGAAAAAATAGTAAATTTAAAAAAAAAATAGAACTCGAGAAAATCGTTATAGTAGCGTTACTACGAACTAGAGAAAATCGTTATAAGTCAAGGTTCAGTAGTTTTATATTTTGTAAAATTTTCAATTATTTTTGGGGCCCAAAATTGCCTATCTCAGGCACTGAATTTCACACGTAAACGCGCTGAAAACATATTGTGAATAAATTGGTAAGCTTAAGACATTTTTACAAAGTTTATGGTAGCATGATATTTTCGACATAATCAAATCAAGCATGTATATTGTTTTCGTACAATAAAAACTAGAATCTCATAGCTGTCGATTATGTCGAAAATATCACACTTTGTAAAAATTACTGAATCTCACCATTTGATTCAGAATATGCTTTTAGCTTGTTTCCATGTGAAAACGCCACATATCCGCCGTTTGTTAATATAATTTAAACAGTCGCCGAGTGGGGTAGAGGCCAGATAAGGTCCTGCCAGACGATGCCACAAGACGCGTGGGAGCCCAGCAGCAGCTGCTGTTTACGCCAGCGGCGCCGCCTTATCGCCGCTAATTGCTCAGCTGCAGCAGAAGCTCGTTCGCCGAGAATGCCTGAGCAGCTCCCGACGCCACATAGCAGGCCCTCGTTGGAGTCCCTTATCGGAGCAACAGGTGCCTCTCAACCCTCACGAGAGCTCAATGACCAGCGGAATGTGACGCTCGTTTGCTTCGAATTTCGAAAGGGTTTCTCCTTCCTTCTTTCTTCTTCCTATGGAGCTCAATTCGTGCGTAACGCTCTCGCTGGATAGGGGTCTCCAATTACTTTTTAAAAATATTTTTATGTTGTTTCATGTTACGTTGAAATATTTTGATATTAAATTGTGAAGTTTTTAGTTCATTAGTTTTAATTGCATATGTACAGAGGCGCGCCTAGGATTTTTCTGGGAGGAAGGGGGGAATGGGCTAGAGGTTTAGTGGCCACCGGAATTGATTTTATCATATAAAGAATTTTTCTTTTACGCCGTATGTAAATTGTATTTTATTTACTGACTTGCAGTTAATATTCATAAAGTGAACAATATTAATTTATTTAATGGCTTTTGTTAGTCTAGAAAATTAATAAAAGCTATATTTTTGAATATATAATAGTGGCTTTTGGGGGTTGGGGACGTGAAGCGCGCCACAGCATGTGTTTAATTCTTCAGTTGAATGGGTGAAAATCAGAACGTTATAAGAGACATTTTATAAATTCTTAGAAAACATGCTTATATTACGCAATATTTCAGTGCCAATCTAATTTTGTAGTTTTAATGAACGATTGAAACGCCTTGTTTTTAATGATGACACAGTGCACAACGACCTCCCAGTGATAATGAATTAAATAAACAGCTTTCTCGGAATAAAATGTCATACCGTTCTGGTTTTCACCCGTTCAATGGTATTATTAGGAGGCTCCATGGTTTGGTCGTGCTTAAGGCCCCTCAAGACATTAATGTAGCCTTTACTCCCTGCGATCGCGAATAGTAAGTCTCATATGGGAATGGGTTGAATGAAGGCAGTCCATCGCCCTACCCAAGCGCCGTTCGCTGGAAGTCAGCTACTGCAGGTGGCCGACAGATCGTTGGAAAGCGACTGCGGGCAACTAACAAATTCTAAAGACAGAGAACTGTCCCGTCCAGTGCGCAGATGTTTTCATTTTTTTTCATTTATGCTGAATAAAAGACTGTTTTATTTGTTGAGTTACACTTAATATTTTTAACGTTAACCATTGGTAGTACATTGAATGACTTTCGTTTGTATAACTTCGAAACAAGTTTCGCTAGTACTACAGTTTAGAAGCACGTTTCGACACAATACAGAAGGCAGTAGATGCCGAGCACAATGGCTTGTCACCGCGCACGAAGTTGCCTTACATAGCCTCACCGCAAAGTCTTCTCCTATACAAGTGGTGCAGGTAGAGCTTTCCTCATAATTGGGTAATGCTATTTTATATTCCCTTCAACCCATTAAAAAGAAACTATGCTCCCCTATTCTTAACATTTGTTTAGTCTTCGCGCGCGGCACTCTTTTCTGGGGAAGAGACGCTCTGTCACCTTGAGAAACTGGGCTTGCCTCCTCGAGAATAATCCTATGACGACAGTTAAGATAATCCAGATGGCGGCCAGATAACCTTTATTGTGTAAGCGGCGCTTAAGATAGCGAGAATAAGGGGAGAAAATGCATCATGCAGAGCCCATGATCCGTTGTACGTTCTCGTGTTCTTCGTATTTACGTAGTAAAGAGAAACAGCATTGTCATGCTGCAGCGTAAAGTGGCGATGTTTCAGAAAATCTCGTATTGTGGGGTTTGTTTTCGTAAAAACGGATAATTCTCGTTCCCACATGTAATAAATGACTTCATTCATCATTCTGTGTACTCAGTATTCATGTTTTGTGGGTCTTTGATATTGAAAAATTGGTTCACCGCAAAAAGGCCTGTTGCGTGTCTGTCCGTCTGTAAAAAAACGCTAGCGGCTGAATATTTTAAAAAAATTGTTTTCTCAAATACATCAAAATAAAACAGCGCAGATTTCATTTTCGTTGAGCTCTAAATTTTCAAAAATTTCAAAAGTTGCCAATAATGCGGGAAAGTATGTGTTATATCACCACTAGTTTTGACGTTCTGCTCCAGCATCCGCGCGTAATTGATCGGAGGAAACTAGGAAATCGACCAATCAGAGCCTAAAGAGCCAACCTCAAGAAATCTCATGGCAGGAGTGGTAACGATATACCTTACTAGCTTGTGTCAAACAACCGTTGTCAGAGCTCGAGACTAAAGGACTACAAAGTGTAATTTGTAGTCTTGCAACTATCCGCGTTAATGTGACATGAAATAACAATAATTATTGCGAATTATTAAGGCGATCTTTTGACGTACGGCAATAATTTGTACGACATTATGCGTTCAGAACTTGCTGCTTAACCATTTCATGTGAATTATTTTCTTTTAGAGCATTGCCCTCATTCCTCTTATCTGAAGAACTTCCTTCCTTCTCGTTGAAGTTCATGTGAAGAGTGAACATTTCTGGAACGTTAAGTGGGGTCAGAGAAAATATTTTACAGTCAATTCTTCTGAACTACGTTCGTAGGCACGTGAAAAATGAAAATTATCCTCTCAATAATTTACTTTTTTTGAAATAGCTCTTGAATTTTCTGACTGTTCCGAACTTATTACTTCAAGAGACATTTAACCAGAAATAGAGTTCGTACCCTTCAAAAAACAGTTCATCGAGTTCGTCTTAATGAGTTTAGAAAGCAGACCACCTAAAAATCAATCATCATTGTCTTTCAACAACTGAAATTGTCGTAATTTCTTCAATTATGTGATCAGGATCGATAACACAAAATACAGTCGAAATGGTTTTGTTATTTTTCAAAAAGGTTGATCCTGTCATCTTTAATACATGCTCAATACTATTTTGATGTTCATAAGCAACGGCCTTCGGGGGCAGGAGTCTGGAGCGTCGGAACCCCGTCCATTTTCCAATGAATAAAATCGAACATAATAGTCTCCGCTCAATAGTTTGAGTTTGGTATCGCGATGAGAATTTGATGTACTACTCTTTAAAAAGTATAGTTTCGAAAAAGCCTCAAATGACAAACCTTTATTATCCCAAGACCTTTGAATTTTCTGCAAATGGTTTTTGGAAGGAGTGAAAATAAATTTTGTTTCAGAATAATGTTTTCTAGCGCCGTCTTATAACCCGCCGTGCTGCCCTCTAACCACCCCCGACCCATCACTCCCCGCTCGCCTCCGCCGCTCCTTGCCCCCACTCCTCACGCATTATCCTGGAGGTGTCACCTCTGCCGCTTAGGCTTACATCGCCCTTCTTCCCCGCCACCCAGTCCACGCCGCTCCCGCCCCTTCCCGCTACTGTCTTGACTATCGACGCTCCCCCAGCACCCCGCCGCCCCACCGGTTCCATTTACCACTTCGCGTTCACTGACCAATACCAATACCGCGCCGTCCCACCAACTTCCACCGCCATCTCGCCGCGCCCATCACCTCTACCATCCCCGCACTCCAGCCGTCCGCGCCACCCCAATGTTCCACGCCGCCCCTGGCATCAAGGCAACCCTCCGCATCACCGCCCCCTCGACATCACCGCCGCCCCCGGCATCTCCGTTTCCTCAACCATCACCCCCACCCCATCATCACCGCGTCCCCCTAGATCACTGCTTCCTCAGGCATCGCCGCTTCCCCAGGCATACCCCCCCCCGGCATCCCCGCCGCCTCGACATCACCGTGCCCGTGTCATCACCGCCCTCCCCCCAGCATCACAGCTTCTCTAGGCTTCACAGTCGCCCCAGCATCACCGCCGACCCCGGCATCATCTCTTACCCTCCGCCTTCGCAGTCTCCCCCTCCGCACGGCGCAACACCAATGGTCTGCACCACTCAGCCCCCTCCTCCACCATTACCTCCCAGCCCCACCCCCTGCACCACGGCCTCCCGCCACCGCCTCCCCGCGGCGCCGCCGACTGTTTAGGCGTCGCGGGCCTCACTCGACGCGCGCTCGCTGCTTCCCAGAAGAGCGGAGGGAAGACAGCAGACGAGGCGAGGCGTCTAGGCGGCAGCGGCGGCGTCTGCGCTCGCGGCCAAAGGCAGCGGCGGCACTTAACACGCCGCTACACGTGCTGGGATAATCGCCCCACCCCACCCCAACCCCGCCCACCCCGAGAGCTGGGAACAAATTGGGCGGCGCTGGGTGAGAAGGGGTTAGAACAAGCACACTCACGGCATCAGCTCGTAGCGGATTCAAAGGGAATGTTTTTAAGGACGCGGAGCCCAAAGCTAAATGTTCGAGTCCGTGTAAGTCGTAGGTGTACGGACGTATCGAGAAGAGGTTGGCTCGTGGCGAAATGGCTGACACATTCTGACGCAAATATCGCCCAGTATGGTGGCCATTTCATATGGAATTGGTGGTGGACGATGTGAGTTCTCGGGAGGTTTTCTCCTTAAAGCGTCAAATAAGACGGCGCCGCTTCTCGGTATCCCGCGGGGGAAGATCACCGCCACCTCCCGCGATAGATAACACGCACAACACTTACGGGACTAATGACCTTAGCCATTGACGCGTCCGAAATCACTAATCAGTCATTTCATCGCGTTTACCCTACCACTGATTCCACGATTCCTCCATCATCGTTCCTCTCATCATTATCACTATCATGTACATTGTATATCACTCATTGATGTAATGGCAAATGCACCTACGTACATGTGAAGTACGCATTGCTTAAGAAGAGCAATGAATATTTCTTTCAACTTGTACGTGAAAGAAATATTACCCTTCATGGTTAAAATTAGGGTCTCGCCGGGAGCAGGCGCTCAGGTCACGGGTGATTAAGACTACCCGAACCGCTGTCAACGTTGACATGATCCAGACATGGAAACAGGAATGTTTGGGAACTGGTTAGTTTTCAAGAAAGGCAAAAGTCCTCTGACAGTTATGTCAGTTTATTGCGTCTAGGGGATGCCGGGTTCTGGCGGGGGCGGCGTAATGGCCTCGTTAAACTCCCTGTTTCCCATATAAGGATCTGCTAGCGTTGGGAGAGGAGAGACCGCCTAAAGACTTTGTTGCGTACACATCACGCTGCTCTGCAGCTCTATTCTTATATTAAAATTTCATACTTCATCAGACTTGGTCTCTAATTGAAACCTCGCTGACCACCACGCTCCTCCAGGGAACTTAGCTTCCCTGCGAACCCAATTTTTATTGCATCCTGTACTGGAAGCAATTGTAATTGCCTGCAATCGCTGCTAGCAGCACTACACCTGCAGCGAAAGGCATTACATGGTGGCAGCGGCTTGGATTGAGGAGCACAGCGAATTCAATTACTTTCTGCTGACGGCCGGGCTGGAGAGACTTCGCGCCTGTACCGAGGTGGGCCGGAGCCTTTCTCGAGGGAACAACGCTCCAGAGGAAACCACAAGGCGCCGTGGTACCCGTTCACCGCCTGCAGAAGCCGAGTCCGTGGTTTGGAGGCCAGCACCAGCAGCCGCTGACGAGCCCGAGGGACGTCTTCGGTGATTAGCCGTTGGCAGCCTGCGCCGCGAGAGGGTCCTCTACCCTGAGGGGAGCTGCGAAGCCATCACTGGAGGCCCGAACTGCGCATCTTCAAGCCACCCTACATCTTTTTCCTGGTAAGAGGTTAATCCAGCCATGGCAGACAATGATATTGGCGATAATGAGGAAAATTATATATCAGTTATACAGGCAGTAAAATTAATATCGCGTAACTTTGATGGAAATCCCCGACATCTTAGAGAATTTATAGAAGGAGTTGAGGCAGCAACGGAAGTAGTACACCCCAATAAACGATCATTGCTTTTGAAATTCATTGAATCAAAAATTACTGGCAATGCTAAAGATAGGTTATTAGCACGAACAGAACGCGAAACTTGGGAACAGGTTAGAGCGATATTAGAGGAAAACTTCTCTGTACGGCGTACGTTAGAATATTACGCGGGCGTATTATTCACGTCGAAGCAGGGATCAAATGAAACAGTAGCACAATGGGGTTCGCGAGTAGATAGTATGGCTATAGATCTGAGAAGAGAAGTAAAAGGCAGGTTGGAAAAATTAGAACAGAAAGATAATGCGCGTTACGTAGAAGGAGGTCTGCAGTTAATAGGAGAATTCTTAAAGGGAACGTTTATTGCGGGACTGAAAGATGAAAGGATAAGGTATATTGTTAAAGCTAAAGGAGAAGAGGAATCTTTAGCACAAATAGTTGAAACCGCTTTACAAGAAGAAAGCGAAGTGAAATCGCAAAGGTATAAGAGTAATCAGGGGCAATGGAATTCGCGATACGAGAATACGCGATATGATTCTAGGAGGCAACAAAGTACGCATATTAAAAGTGAAGTTAATGTTACTGCTGTAAATACTGTGAAATGTTATAGATGTCAGGAACTGGGTCATATATCTAGGGTTTGCAATAATGAACCGAAATGCGCCAAATGTGGTAGGCGAAATCATGAAACTAGGAATTGCAAACAGGGAAACAGGCAGTAGAGTTGCTTGAGCAGCCGCAAGTAACTCTACAAAATGGCTGCGTAGGTGATATGGAAACTGGGGGAAATCACAGCCGTGAAAGAGATTCGCGTGATAAAGATACTGTAAGGAATAGCTCTTGTGATAGAGATTCACGTGATATAGTTACTGTGATGAACCCTGGATGCGGCAAGGAGTCGCGGGAGGTTAACTGCGTAAAACAAGGGGACGCCTTTGATAAAACCAGTTACATGAAAAATGATTTGGGACCATACGAGGTATATGTATTGTGTCCGGAAATTAAGGGAGGCTTAGGAATAGCCTTAATTGATACAGGGGCCCAGGTATCATTGGTAAGGGAATCCTCATTAGTCAAAAATATTGCCCAAAGCGATGATGTAATTGAGATTCAAGGTATTAGTGAAAAAAATATCAAGGTAAAAGGTATGGTAAATTTAACTCTGAATAATTGCAGTGAGTCAATAGAATCCAAATATTATGTTGTAAATAAATTGCCTAGAAATATTGATGTTATATTAGGACAAGATTGGCTTTTAAGGAATAATTATGTGTTTACTAAAAATATTGCAATACCACCTTTCAGTGAGTCAGTAGTTCAATTCCCGACCACAGAAAAAGGAGTGAGATATGTAGAGCAACAATTATTGCAGCCAGGAATAGTCTGTGCGGCAACTTTAACGAATTGTGATAAAACGTTTCCGTGTCTTATTGTAAATGTCACGCCCGAAACGTTAATAGTACGAGAAACACCAATATTAAAGAAACCTCCGACTCAGTTAAATAATGCTACTGATAGGACGAATGAAGACGCGTTCACGAAGCGGAGAATAGAATTATTATATGATAACTTGAGATTGCATCATATAGAGGAAGGAGCTAAAGATATTAGAGACATATGTAGTGAATTTGTAGATGTTTTCAAATTACCGGGAGACAAACTGACTAGTACGACAGCGGCAAAACATTATATTCCCACACCCTCTATTCCTAAAGGTAGACCAATTACTTTAAAGAATTATAGGTTACCTCAGGCTCATCAGGAGGAAATTCAGAGGCAAGTAGAACAAATGCTAAATGACGGAATAATTACTCATAGTAAGAGCGAATGGAATTTTCCTTTGCTTGTAGTTCCGAAAAAGATCGATGCGACTGGCAAAAAGAAGTGGCGAATTTGCGTGGATTTTAGACGACTTAATGACGTAACAGTAGGAGATAGCTATCCTCTTCCAAATATTCAGGATATTTTGGATAAAATAGGAAGATCGCGTTACTTTTCTGCTCTCGATTGTGCCAGTGGGTATTTACAAGTGCCAATCGAACCAGAGGATCAATGCAAAACTGCATTTAGTACGGCTAGCGGCCATTATGAATACACGCGTATGCCTTTTGGTCTAAAATCAGCTCCTGCTACGTTTCAACGCATGATGAACTCTATTCTGCACGAGTCAATTGGTGACAGATGCTTTTGCTACATGGACGATGTGCTGATAATGGGAGAAACATTAGCCGAGCATAACAAAAAGCTAAGGGAAGTACTCGGGCAACTCAGAAAACATAATATCAAAATTGAACCCGACAAATGTGAATTTTTGAAGGTGGAATTAAACTACTTAGGACATGTAGTGACAACAAAAGGAGTAAAACCTGATCCGCGAAAAGTTCAATCAGTTACTGAATTTCCCAGACCAGGAAATCCGAAGGACATAAAGTCATTTTTAGGTTTAGCAGGTTATTACAGAAAGTTTATCGATGGGTTTAGTACAATAGCAAGACCTTTGACAGAGTTATTAAAGAAGGATGTCGAGTGGCAGTGGACAGAAAAGGAACAGAACAGTTTTGATTTACTGAGACAAAAGTTAACTGAAGCACCCCTTTTACAATATCCCGACTTTACCAAGCCTTTCATATTGACGACTGACGCTAGTGGATATGCAATTGGAGCAATACTTTCACAAGGAAAATTAGGTGAGGATAAGCCAATAGCTTACGCCAGTAGAACCCTGAACAAGGCAGAAATTAATTACAGTACGGTGGAAAAAGAGTGTTTGTCAATCGTCTGGGCTTGTAAACACTTTCGACCTTATTTACTAGGTAGAAAATTTACAGTCGTTACGGATCACAAAGGATTAATATGGATCTTTAATGTGAAAGATCCGAGTTCAAGATTATTGAGATGGACATTATTGCTAGAAGAATACGATTATGAAATTAAATACAGAGCAGGGATTAAAAATTGTAATGCTGATTGTTTAAGTAGATATCCTGTAGAATGTATGCAATTTAATGTAGAGCAAATAAGCAATGAGAGGAAATTAGCAATTATTAAAGAAATGCATAATTGCCCGGTAGGTGGTCACCAGGGAATTCAAAGAACTACAGAAAGGATAAAATTATATACAAGTTGGATGGGAATGGAGAAGGACGTAGCCGATTATATTAGGAATTGCAAGGTGTGTCAAATGAATAAAGACCCCCATCACAAAATAAAACAGCAATTAGAAGTCACTGATACTCAGGACGAACCGTTTTGTAAACTTTATCTCGATGTGGTAGGTCCCCTTCCAGTTACGGAAGACAATTTTAGATATATTTTAACTTGCCAAGACAATTTAAGTAAATATGTTATCGCTATTCCTATTAAGAATCAAACTGTGGAAGAAATAACAGATGCGTTTGTGAACAAGGTGATATTAATATACGGTATTCCAAACTCTATAGTCACTGATCAAGGGAGTAATTTTATGTCTGATGTATTCAAAAGAATATGCAAGTTGTTTAAGATTGAAAAAATCAATACCGCAGCGTATCATCCGGAGAGTAATGGAGCATTAGAACGGACTCATAAAACGCTTGTAACGTATTTACGTTGTTTTTGTGATCCAAAGTCTTTTAATTGGAATACGTGGTTACCGTTTGCATGTTTTTCTTACAATACTACTCCGCATAGTATCACTAAGTTCACACCTTATGAGATATTATACGGTAGGAGATGTAATATTCCAGGGATTTTACAAAGTACTCCGCAACCTTTGTACAACTATGATGACATAATACGGAATGTTAAATTTAAAATGCAGAATTGTCATAAAATTGCTAAGGAAAGATTGATACAATTCAAGGAAAATCAAAGAGAGAAAACAAAAGCCAATCCTGTAAAGTTTAAGGTAAATGATTTAGTATTATTAAGAATTGAAGCTAGGCATAAGTTAGAACCATTATGGAAAGGTCCTTATGAAGTAAAGATGATGAAGGAACCTAATGCAATTATTCTAGAGGTGGGTAAACGTAAGCATCAGGAAGTACATACCAACCGACTGAAACCATATTTTTCTTCCGTTTCAGGGAACGAAACGAAGCATGAGGGCTCTTAGGAATTGGGCAATATTAACGGCGTTATTATGGTGGTGGGAAATGGCAAATGGACAGGAAGTGAAGCAGCTACAATCGCAAACCGGGATTTATTTTGATGAAGCTGGAACTATCTCTTTTTACCCAATGCGATGGAAAGTAGTAAGCTATATAAATTTAGAACCCATTAAGGAGCTTTGGAAGAGTACGAAAGAACATCACAGAAAGGTAGCCGAATATTGTAATAAAGTATCGGAAGCAAATTGGTATCATCTGACAGACTGTGGAGCTTTTCAGCAATACATGAGATCTAAAACGTATTATATTGATAATTTGAGAGATTTAGTAAGCGAATATATGGTAGATTCAGAAAATGTCGAATCTTTCAATAAAAGAGCGGTAAAAACAAAGAGAGGAGTATTAAATTTGGTGGGAGAAATAGCAAAGGTACTTTTTGGAACTCTAACACAATCGGATGCAGAGGAATATAATAAACATATTTCAGAATTAGAAAAAGAGCAAAGCGAATTTTTACACATTTCCAAAGATCAAATGACGGTAATAAAATCGACATTAAGTTCTGTTAACTTAACAATTCAAAGAGTGAATCAAAATGAGAAAACATTAAAACAAAATTTGAATAAATTGGCTAATTATACTGATAACAAAGTTAATGCATTAGAAGTGGAGATAGAAAACATCAGTCAGATCAATGAGCAGATAAGAATATTGCAAAGAGGTATCGAGGAATGTCAGCATTCGTTTGAAATTTTGCTAGATGCTTTTGTCCATGCAGAGCAGGGAACGCTGCAGCCACAACTCATTACTACTGCTAAGATCAAAAAGGTAATGGAGAGCCAGGCACTGCCAAATGGTTTGGATTATCCTCCTTTTCCCCTTCCTGAACTCCAAAAGATAATGATTCCCCATGTGTACGCTTTAAAGCAATATTTGGTGTATGTATTAGAAATTCCTCTTCTCTCCCCCAATATCTATCATCTCTATAAGATCCTACCTTTTCCCGTGTCCAAAGTAACTAACACATATGTATTTTTAAGTTCAAGCAAAGAGTTTATTTTTAGTGATTCCATGAGGCAACATTATGGTAAAATGTCAAATGATGAGTTGTCAAAATGTTTTCAAACTAGTATGTTAAACTATGTATGTAAGGAAGATGTACCAATTTATACTTTTATTCCCGGGATGGATTGCGAAGCGTCACTTCTTCATCCATCTACTACTATTATGCCACATAATTGTGAGACTAGAATAATTCGTTTGGAAAGAACTTTTTGGATACCTCTCTTTCTAAGTAACCAGTGGTTGTTTGTAACTCCAAGGCAAGAAAGATTGACTGTTCTGTGTGGAGATACATCCGATCACATTACAATTCAAAAGGAAGGAAAGTTATGTTTGAACCAGAGATGTAAAGCTTTTTCTACGTATGTAACTTTGTTTGCTACATCAACTCTGGAGAGTAATTTCACTAATGATTTCTTGCCAATTGTACCGATCAATTATGATTGTTGCTTTGACAGTGACAAGGTCAAAACTTTTGCAGATTTAGAATTAGATATTCCTTTAGTCAATATTATGTCCTCAGTTGATGATTTGAAAATTACTAGTGTTAAGGTTGATGAGGTAGAGAAACTAATTGAGGAACAAGGAAGAAAGAATTATACGTATTGGTACGCTAATGTAATAACAGGTAGTTCTGTTTTTGGTATATTTATTGTTGTAACATTTTCATGTTGTGTGTGTTTTTGTTGTGTGAAAAAATGTAGAAATTGTACTTATTGGTTATGGGATAGATGTTCGCCAAAGAATTGCTGGAAAGAAACAAGAGAAAGGTTCTGTATTAATATTCATAATTATTCAGGAGCAGGGAGAATTGTTAGTTATAAAACAACTGGCACTCGTGACGAGCAGTCTTCTACTGCAGAAATAAATTCCACAATATCTCCTGCTCACTCATCAAAATTTACAACTGAAGTTGATGGCGAGAAACATCTACCCATATCCACACGAACGAGAAGCTCAAGTAAAGCTTTCCGTTAGAAAAGTTTTCATCTGTTGATCAAAACTTTTTCTAAGGGGGGAGGTGTAATGGCAAATGCACCTACGTACATGTGAAGTACGCATTGCTTAAGAAGAGCAATGAATATTTCTTTCAACTTGTACGTGAAAGAAATATTACCCTTCATGGTTAAAATTAGGGTCTCGCCGGGAGCAGGCGCTCAGGTCACGGGTGATTAAGACTACCCGAACCGCTGTCAACGTTGACATGATCCAGACATGGAAACAGGAATGTTTGGGAACTGGTTAGTTTTCAAGAAAGGCAAAAGTCCTCTGACAGTTATGTCAGTTTATTGCGTCTAGGGGATGCCGGGTTCTGGCGGGGGCGGCGTAATGGCCTCGTTAAACTCCCTGTTTCCCATATAAGGATCTGCTAGCGTTGGGAGAGGAGAGACCGCCTAAAGACTTTGTTGCGTACACATCACGCTGCTCTGCAGCTCTATTCTTATATTAAAATTTCATACTTCATCAGACTTGGTCTCTAATTGAAACCTCGCTGACCACCACGCTCCTCCAGGGAACTTAGCTTCCCTGCGAACCCAATTTTTATTGCATCCTGTACTGGAAGCAATTGTAATTGCCTGCAATCGCTGCTAGCAGCACTACACCTGCAGCGAAAGGCATTACATGGTGGCAGCGGCTTGGATTGAGGAGCACAGCGAATTCAATTACTTTCTGCTGACGGCCGGGCTGGAGAGACTTCGCGCCTGTACCGAGGTGGGCCGGAGCCTTTCTCGAGGGAACAACGCTCCAGAGGAAACCACAAGGCGCCGTGGTACCCGTTCACCGCCTGCAGAAGCCGAGTCCGTGGTTTGGAGGCCAGCACCAGCAGCCGCTGACGAGCCCGAGGGACGTCTTCGGTGATTAGCCGTTGGCAGCCTGCGCCGCGAGAGGGTCCTCTACCCTGAGGGGAGCTGCGAAGCCATCACTGGAGGCCCGAACTGCGCATCTTCAAGCCACCCTACATCTTTTTCCTGGTAAGAGGTTAATCCAGCCATGGCAGACAATGATATTGGCGATAATGAGGAAAATTATATATCAGTTATACAGGCAGTAAAATTAATATCGCGTAACTTTGATGGAAATCCCCGACATCTTAGAGAATTTATAGAAGGAGTTGAGGCAGCAACGGAAGTAGTACACCCCAATAAACGATCATTGCTTTTGAAATTCATTGAATCAAAAATTACTGGCAATGCTAAAGATAGGTTATTAGCACGAACAGAACGCGAAACTTGGGAACAGGTTAGAGCGATATTAGAGGAAAACTTCTCTGTACGGCGTACGTTAGAATATTACGCGGGCGTATTATTCACGTCGAAGCAGGGATCAAATGAAACAGTAGCACAATGGGGTTCGCGAGTAGATAGTATGGCTATAGATCTGAGAAGAGAAGTAAAAGGCAGGTTGGAAAAATTAGAACAGAAAGATAATGCGCGTTACGTAGAAGGAGGTCTGCAGTTAATAGGAGAATTCTTAAAGGGAACGTTTATTGCGGGACTGAAAGATGAAAGGATAAGGTATATTGTTAAAGCTAAAGGAGAAGAGGAATCTTTAGCACAAATAGTTGAAACCGCTTTACAAGAAGAAAGCGAAGTGAAATCGCAAAGGTATAAGAGTAATCAGGGGCAATGGAATTCGCGATACGAGAATACGCGATATGATTCTAGGAGGCAACAAAGTACGCATATTAAAAGTGAAGTTAATGTTACTGCTGTAAATACTGTGAAATGTTATAGATGTCAGGAACTGGGTCATATATCTAGGGTTTGCAATAATGAACCGAAATGCGCCAAATGTGGTAGGCGAAATCATGAAACTAGGAATTGCAAACAGGGAAACAGGCAGTAGAGTTGCTTGAGCAGCCGCAAGTAACTCTACAAAATGGCTGCGTAGGTGATATGGAAACTGGGGGAAATCACAGCCGTGAAAGAGATTCGCGTGATAAAGATACTGTAAGGAATAGCTCTTGTGATAGAGATTCACGTGATATAGTTACTGTGATGAACCCTGGATGCGGCAAGGAGTCGCGGGAGGTTAACTGCGTAAAACAAGGGGACGCCTTTGATAAAACCAGTTACATGAAAAATGATTTGGGACCATACGAGGTATATGTATTGTGTCCGGAAATTAAGGGAGGCTTAGGAATAGCCTTAATTGATACAGGGGCCCAGGTATCATTGGTAAGGGAATCCTCATTAGTCAAAAATATTGCCCAAAGCGATGATGTAATTGAGATTCAAGGTATTAGTGAAAAAAATATCAAGGTAAAAGGTATGGTAAATTTAACTCTGAATAATTGCAGTGAGTCAATAGAATCCAAATATTATGTTGTAAATAAATTGCCTAGAAATATTGATGTTATATTAGGACAAGATTGGCTTTTAAGGAATAATTATGTGTTTACTAAAAATATTGCAATACCACCTTTCAGTGAGTCAGTAGTTCAATTCCCGACCACAGAAAAAGGAGTGAGATATGTAGAGCAACAATTATTGCAGCCAGGAATAGTCTGTGCGGCAACTTTAACGAATTGTGATAAAACGTTTCCGTGTCTTATTGTAAATGTCACGCCCGAAACGTTAATAGTACGAGAAACACCAATATTAAAGAAACCTCCGACTCAGTTAAATAATGCTACTGATAGGACGAATGAAGACGCGTTCACGAAGCGGAGAATAGAATTATTATATGATAACTTGAGATTGCATCATATAGAGGAAGGAGCTAAAGATATTAGAGACATATGTAGTGAATTTGTAGATGTTTTCAAATTACCGGGAGACAAACTGACTAGTACGACAGCGGCAAAACATTATATTCCCACACCCTCTATTCCTAAAGGTAGACCAATTACTTTAAAGAATTATAGGTTACCTCAGGCTCATCAGGAGGAAATTCAGAGGCAAGTAGAACAAATGCTAAATGACGGAATAATTACTCATAGTAAGAGCGAATGGAATTTTCCTTTGCTTGTAGTTCCGAAAAAGATCGATGCGACTGGCAAAAAGAAGTGGCGAATTTGCGTGGATTTTAGACGACTTAATGACGTAACAGTAGGAGATAGCTATCCTCTTCCAAATATTCAGGATATTTTGGATAAAATAGGAAGATCGCGTTACTTTTCTGCTCTCGATTGTGCCAGTGGGTATTTACAAGTGCCAATCGAACCAGAGGATCAATGCAAAACTGCATTTAGTACGGCTAGCGGCCATTATGAATACACGCGTATGCCTTTTGGTCTAAAATCAGCTCCTGCTACGTTTCAACGCATGATGAACTCTATTCTGCACGAGTCAATTGGTGACAGATGCTTTTGCTACATGGACGATGTGCTGATAATGGGAGAAACATTAGCCGAGCATAA
Source organism: Gryllus longicercus (assembly GCA_038098605.1). Classification (NCBI taxonomy): domain Eukaryota; kingdom Metazoa; phylum Arthropoda; class Insecta; order Orthoptera; family Gryllidae; genus Gryllus; species Gryllus longicercus. Next base: position 606,909 of record JAZDUA010000683.1, read on the forward strand.
CAAAAAGCTAAGGGAAGTACTCGGGCAACTCAGAAAACATAATATCAAAATTGAACCCGACAAATGTGAATTTTTGAAGGTGGAATTAAACTACTTAGGACATGTAGTGACAACAAAAGGAGTAAAACCTGATCCGCGAAAAGTTCAATCAGTTACTGAATTTCCCAGACCAGGAAATCCGAAGGACATAAAGTCATTTTTAGGTTTAGCAGGTTATTACAGAAAGTTTATCGATGGGTTTAGTACAATAGCAAGACCTTTGACAGAGTTATTAAAGAAGGATGTCGAGTGGCAGTGGACAGAAAAGGAACAGAACAGTTTTGATTTACTGAGACAAAAGTTAACTGAAGCACCCCTTTTACAATATCCCGACTTTACCAAGCCTTTCATATTGACGACTGACGCTAGTGGATATGCAATTGGAGCAATACTTTCACAAGGAAAATTAGGTGAGGATAAGCCAATAGCTTACGCCAGTAGAACCCTGAACAAGGCAGAAATTAATTACAGTACGGTGGAAAAAGAGTGTTTGTCAATCGTCTGGGCTTGTAAACACTTTCGACCTTATTTACTAGGTAGAAAATTTACAGTCGTTACGGATCACAAAGGATTAATATGGATCTTTAATGTGAAAGATCCGAGTTCAAGATTATTGAGATGGACATTATTGCTAGAAGAATACGATTATGAAATTAAATACAGAGCAGGGATTAAAAATTGTAATGCTGATTGTTTAAGTAGATATCCTGTAGAATGTATGCAATTTAATGTAGAGCAAATAAGCAATGAGAGGAAATTAGCAATTATTAAAGAAATGCATAATTGCCCGGTAGGTGGTCACCAGGGAATTCAAAGAACTACAGAAAGGATAAAATTATATACAAGTTGGATGGGAATGGAGAAGGACGTAGCCGATTATATTAGGAATTGCAAGGTGTGTCAAATGAATAAAGACCCCCATCACAAAATAAAACAGCAATTAGAAGTCACTGATACTCAGGACGAACCGTTTTGTAAACTTTATCTCGATGTGGTAGGTCCCCTTCCAGTTACGGAAGACAATTTTAGATATATTTTAACTTGCCAAGACAATTTAAGTAAATATGTTATCGCTATTCCTATTAAGAATCAAACTGTGGAAGAAATAACAGATGCGTTTGTGAACAAGGTGATATTAATATACGGTATTCCAAACTCTATAGTCACTGATCAAGGGAGTAATTTTATGTCTGATGTATTCAAAAGAATATGCAAGTTGTTTAAGATTGAAAAAATCAATACCGCAGCGTATCATCCGGAGAGTAATGGAGCATTAGAACGGACTCATAAAACGCTTGTAACGTATTTACGTTGTTTTTGTGATCCAAAGTCTTTTAATTGGAATACGTGGTTACCGTTTGCATGTTTTTCTTACAATACTACTCCGCATAGTATCACTAAGTTCACACCTTATGAGATATTATACGGTAGGAGATGTAATATTCCAGGGATTTTACAAAGTACTCCGCAACCTTTGTACAACTATGATGACATAATACGGAATGTTAAATTTAAAATGCAGAATTGTCATAAAATTGCTAAGGAAAGATTGATACAATTCAAGGAAAATCAAAGAGAGAAAACAAAAGCCAATCCTGTAAAGTTTAAGGTAAATGATTTAGTATTATTAAGAATTGAAGCTAGGCATAAGTTAGAACCATTATGGAAAGGTCCTTATGAAGTAAAGATGATGAAGGAACCTAATGCAATTATTCTAGAGGTGGGTAAACGTAAGCATCAGGAAGTACATACCAACCGACTGAAACCATATTTTTCTTCCGTTTCAGGGAACGAAACGAAGCATGAGGGCTCTTAGGAATTGGGCAATATTAACGGCGTTATTATGGTGGTGGGAAATGGCAAATGGACAGGAAGTGAAGCAGCTACAATCGCAAACCGGGATTTATTTTGATGAAGCTGGAACTATCTCTTTTTACCCAATGCGATGGAAAGTAGTAAGCTATATAAATTTAGAACCCATTAAGGAGCTTTGGAAGAGTACGAAAGAACATCACAGAAAGGTAGCCGAATATTGTAATAAAGTATCGGAAGCAAATTGGTATCATCTGACAGACTGTGGAGCTTTTCAGCAATACATGAGATCTAAAACGTATTATATTGATAATTTGAGAGATTTAGTAAGCGAATATATGGTAGATTCAGAAAATGTCGAATCTTTCAATAAAAGAGCGGTAAAAACAAAGAGAGGAGTATTAAATTTGGTGGGAGAAATAGCAAAGGTACTTTTTGGAACTCTAACACAATCGGATGCAGAGGAATATAATAAACATATTTCAGAATTAGAAAAAGAGCAAAGCGAATTTTTACACATTTCCAAAGATCAAATGACGGTAATAAAATCGACATTAAGTTCTGTTAACTTAACAATTCAAAGAGTGAATCAAAATGAGAAAACATTAAAACAAAATTTGAATAAATTGGCTAATTATACTGATAACAAAGTTAATGCATTAGAAGTGGAGATAGAAAACATCAGTCAGATCAATGAGCAGATAAGAATATTGCAAAGAGGTATCGAGGAATGTCAGCATTCGTTTGAAATTTTGCTAGATGCTTTTGTCCATGCAGAGCAGGGAACGCTGCAGCCACAACTCATTACTACTGCTAAGATCAAAAAGGTAATGGAGAGCCAGGCACTGCCAAATGGTTTGGATTATCCTCCTTTTCCCCTTCCTGAACTCCAAAAGATAATGATTCCCCATGTGTACGCTTTAAAGCAATATTTGGTGTATGTATTAGAAATTCCTCTTCTCTCCCCCAATATCTATCATCTCTATAAGATCCTACCTTTTCCCGTGTCCAAAGTAACTAACACATATGTATTTTTAAGTTCAAGCAAAGAGTTTATTTTTAGTGATTCCATGAGGCAACATTATGGTAAAATGTCAAATGATGAGTTGTCAAAATGTTTTCAAACTAGTATGTTAAACTATGTATGTAAGGAAGATGTACCAATTTATACTTTTATTCCCGGGATGGATTGCGAAGCGTCACTTCTTCATCCATCTACTACTATTATGCCACATAATTGTGAGACTAGAATAATTCGTTTGGAAAGAACTTTTTGGATACCTCTCTTTCTAAGTAACCAGTGGTTGTTTGTAACTCCAAGGCAAGAAAGATTGACTGTTCTGTGTGGAGATACATCCGATCACATTACAATTCAAAAGGAAGGAAAGTTATGTTTGAACCAGAGATGTAAAGCTTTTTCTACGTATGTAACTTTGTTTGCTACATCAACTCTGGAGAGTAATTTCACTAATGATTTCTTGCCAATTGTACCGATCAATTATGATTGTTGCTTTGACAGTGACAAGGTCAAAACTTTTGCAGATTTAGAATTAGATATTCCTTTAGTCAATATTATGTCCTCAGTTGATGATTTGAAAATTACTAGTGTTAAGGTTGATGAGGTAGAGAAACTAATTGAGGAACAAGGAAGAAAGAATTATACGTATTGGTACGCTAATGTAATAACAGGTAGTTCTGTTTTTGGTATATTTATTGTTGTAACATTTTCATGTTGTGTGTGTTTTTGTTGTGTGAAAAAATGTAGAAATTGTACTTATTGGTTATGGGATAGATGTTCGCCAAAGAATTGCTGGAAAGAAACAAGAGAAAGGTTCTGTATTAATATTCATAATTATTCAGGAGCAGGGAGAATTGTTAGTTATAAAACAACTGGCACTCGTGACGAGCAGTCTTCTACTGCAGAAATAAATTCCACAATATCTCCTGCTCACTCATCAAAATTTACAACTGAAGTTGATGGCGAGAAACATCTACCCATATCCACACGAACGAGAAGCTCAAGTAAAGCTTTCCGTTAGAAAAGTTTTCATCTGTTGATCAAAACTTTTTCTAAGGGGGGAGGTGTAATGGCAAATGCACCTACGTACATGTGAAGTACGCATTGCTTAAGAAGAGCAATGAATATTTCTTTCAACTTGTACGTGAAAGAAATATTACCCTTCATGGTTAAAATTAGGGTCTCGCCGGGAGCAGGCGCTCAGGTCACGGGTGATTAAGACTACCCGAACCGCTGTCAACGTTGACATGATCCAGACATGGAAACAGGAATGTTTGGGAACTGGTTAGTTTTCAAGAAAGGCAAAAGTCCTCTGACAGTTATGTCAGTTTATTGCGTCTAGGGGATGCCGGGTTCTGGCGGGGGCGGCGTAATGGCCTCGTTAAACTCCCTGTTTCCCATATAAGGATCTGCTAGCGTTGGGAGAGGAGAGACCGCCTAAAGACTTTGTTGCGTACACATCACGCTGCTCTGCAGCTCTATTCTTATATTAAAATTTCATACTTCATCAGACTTGGTCTCTAATTGAAACCTCGCTGACCACCACGCTCCTCCAGGGAACTTAGCTTCCCTGCGAACCCAATTTTTATTGCATCCTGTACTGGAAGCAATTGTAATTGCCTGCAATCGCTGCTAGCAGCACTACACCTGCAGCGAAAGGCATTACATTGATCTCAATGACCTAAGCTCTTCAGAAGGCCTCTACATTCCAATAAATAGACATAACAATCAATACTAAACTGATGGACACGGTAATGTTCTATGCAATATTTTGCAAAACCTGGTTACGAAATTGTAAACTAATCTTTTTAAAACAGTGGCATATTCAAAGGGGGTCCCCGTGACTCCTAAAGGCCAACACATTTTTTATTTTACTCAATTAAAAATATTACATAATTCTGGTTGCGTAACTCTAAGTAAGTATTTCGAATATAAATATTCTTTTTTTAAACTAAATGTTTTGTACTTTCACGCCATTGCTTCGCGAGAAGAGAAAGTATTGTTATCGCGCGCCGAAAATTGTGAATTTTCGATTCAAAAACTCTTATTGCCGGACCTGGCAACGAAAAAGTGGATAATTCGTATTCCTATACTAGTAAATTACTTCCTCTAACATGCTGTGTAGTCAGAATCCATATTTTTTGTCCGAGCTTAATACCGATAAATCGATTGACGGCAAAACGTTTGTCTGACTGCCCCTTTCTGTAGTCAACGCTAGCGCCTCAATCGTTCAGCCGTCTTTCTTCAAAATTAATGTTCCGCGATCAATTTAAATGAACTCGAGTTCATTTTTCGAGAGAATGAATGAGTTTGAAATAGATATTTTGATTTTTGATGTTACTTTATATGAAGCACCCACAACAGTTTCAAAATTTTCTCAAAAATGACTCCAAATTTTTGGATTAAACTTTGTCCTCAGATAGCACTCAGAACATTTATGAGAATGTGCAGGTCTCATTTTCGTTGAAATCCCTGATTTTTTGAAAATTGCAAAAGTTATTTCGTTTCAGAGTCCTCTTACGACTAAAAAGATTTTTTTTCCTGAATGAATTCTGTTCTTTAAAGAAAAATCTTGAAATCAAGCCCTATACAATTTTTTTGAAAATCTGAGTAGTTTTTGTGTAATTTCGCGTAAATGTAGGTAATTTCAATTTCTTATAACTATTTAATTCTTTTTCTCAAAAACCTGCTCCAAAATCTCTCGTCAACAAATACAACAGGAATCGCTTTAAAGCATGGCGCAGGTCTCATTTTCGCTAAACTCTCTGAATTTTCGAAAATTGCCAATTCAGAAATATTGCACAAACGTATGTTCTGCTGTAGCAAGATTGGTTTATTTCAAAAATATGTAAGGGTGTCCGAACTAAAATTGCCCTCTTCCTGAACTACTTCCTGGATCTGCCTCTTTCTCAACGAAACGAGAAAACTTCACATCATTAATTCACGGTAATTTTAGAACAGTCAAAGAAAACATAGTGTAGTTCACTTTTGCTCTACGGAAAGCTCACTGACACACAACACTAAACGATATAATTTTAATTTTCTGAGCGACTATAGCTCTTCGCTGCGCGCCTGCTTCCAATGAGAATTTTCTCAAAAGGAAGGGGTGTATTTCTCGCACCGACCATCTGCGGTTCGGGCGAATGGAAGCCAATGGTTGGCAACAAAGAGCGCCCAGACGGGGGAGGGGGGAGGGGCGGGGCTTGCGGGGCGCTGGCAGGTGTAAACAGCTCTGCGGTTGTGTACAGCCCCGCGCTGCGCTCCGCCTCGTCCGTCGTCAGCCCCGCCCACGTGCGCCCACGCCGCCCAGCGCGCCCAACGCACAAGGCGGCCCTTGTGGGCGACGCGAGCGCCACGCCGCGCCCAGCCGCCGGGGCCGCCCGCTGTTTACCTAGCGCTATGATATACGGCCCCGACGCTGCCGCTGCCACCCACGCTCTCCCGGGCTGCTATAGGGCGGAAAGGGTACTGCTGCGGTTAGCGCAACGTTCCCGAACATTCCGTACTGGGACCGGGAAAGGTGGCTCAGGGCATCAGCTACTGTCATTGCAGTGCCTCTGACGGGGAGGTCCTAGAATTCGAGTCCCGACGGGGCGACACTAGATAGTCGGCTAGGTCGAAGACAGTCGCTGCCTGGAGGCGAATTCTGAGGGCCGGCTGTTCTGATCGGTAGTTTTTCGTGGTTTCTCAGATATACACTAGGCAAATGCCGGAGCACTACCCTAACAAACGGTCACGGATCGCGTGCGATCTTTCCTTCCTATTCTTTGCCCCAACCTCATTAACGCACACACAAACATGCACTTTGTGCAGTATTTTGTAAATTAATTCGCACTTAAGATTTCCTGTAACTTGACTTTGTTACACGTTTTTACTATTACATACTTTTATATTTCTTTCTTATATTACTTCATGAACGTAGAATATTACTTCATTACTTTATTCTAAGTAAATAATTTCCTGAAAAATCTTTCACCTTTTAGAATTGTTCTAATGATCTAGATTTTATGTCAGTGGCGTTGAAACATCGCCGTCCATTTCCTTCAACGTCGCGATAATTTTAGAATGTAATTGCAAATCAAAAATATGAATATAGTTTAGTTAAATGGTTCCCAAAATATCCTTTATAATGTTTAATTATATAAATTATGTTTGAACGAATTATTGATAAACCGATACGGTATCTATCTATTATCAGGTTTTAAAAGTTTTTCTTGAATTTCCCCTCAAAAATCAGCGCTAGCTACTTGAAACAATAATTAAATATTTGCATTGTGTTATATTAACAATAACTAGAAATACTTGAAGATAAAGTTTGCAATATGTTTTTCCTGTAAATTTGTTTTCATTTACTTTACCCTTTTTAACATTTGTTTTTCATACATTTAACCCACAATAGTGGTAATTAAAAAATAAATTTCCTCCCTAATACACAATACCTAAATGGTCAGAAGCAAAACAAGGCCCATCTCAGCATGTAAATGATCTGGTGCGAATCCAAAAATCAAGCAAAACAAGGCACAACTCAACCAATCAGTGAATCATCCGGAACAGGACGAGAAACTCTGATCGTCGGGTTATACTGAAGAAATGGTATTGAGTGGTCACATACAAATCTACAAAGACGTTGGAATAATTTTATCATTTAAGTAGATAATTTCTTTTGTTTACATTGAAAATTATTGAATGTATTAGTTCCTAAAATTTTGTCCTACCTGTTGCTCGCGTAGGCCCACTACGTGCCTCCAGCTGCAGTGCCCCTACCCGGCGATCGACTCCAGAAGCCGCGCGGACAGCCCCAGGGGGCATCCGGGGCAGGCACACATGCGGAAGACGTCCCTTTGTGGCAGAATGTTAAATACGCACATGGAACGTGTCACAGTTCTCTATCGTTTGCCGGCGCTGTATCGTCTGGATAAATCAGCCCTGTAGCTCTGTCGATCAAGTTTGCACTAGAACCGAACAGTTTAGCTTCTTAAATGTATTTCGATTTATGTAATTCGCATTTCTGTTTCATTTCGATATTAATTCTCGAGTTATAATCACATCGCAATATTATTGCATTAACTGCAAATCGGATATGAGAGACTGATTGTACAAAACGGTAGTTAACTCTTATATGCTCCCTAGGGTACGCAGTGGGTATGACTACCCGTTGGCTGCATGCGGAAATAAGCGGAGCGTTGAGGGGCGTTGATCGACCATATCAAAGACTTGGAGATGATATGGGTCGATGGAGCAAGTGAATGACTTTCGGATCGCTCGGTGGGTGATCATCAAAGAATCTCTTGCGATATCCCGGAGCATAGCGAACTAGCTGGGCGAGTGGGAGCAAGCGCCATGCGAAAGCTCCAAATAGATTGCAATGAACGCCTTTTTTCATTAGGAGGCATTTCCTTATTTATTGTATAAATATTTTTGACAATTTAAATTTAACATTCAACAATCTTGAATAGTTATACTATCTTTATACATCTATTATTTTAAAAGGTGAGTGCCACCGTTTCCGTAAAATCTAAGTGTTATTAGTTACTTTAAAATATCTGCAGAGCCTCAGGCGTTCAGTTTCAGGCGGACGACTGGGCCACCCCCTCATTTTCTTTTGAACCACCATCTTTCCAACTTATGAGCTGCCATATCTTCCACCACTACGGCCATACTCCATCCCAACAAGATATGGTACTACACGTATGAAACTAATTAGCAAGAATCGCCACGCCTGGAAGCGCTAATTAATCGAGGGGGTTGCGTTCTGGAAGTAAGCACCGCAGTCGGCGTGCCCGCTTGGACGACGGGAATGGTTCGAGCGAGGTAAGGCGCCGACGCGGTGGGGGTCCGAACTTGATTTCAATATATAACTGGGTTTTCCAATTGGCGGCCCATTAATTGTGACCCGCAAAAGAGTAATATTCAAAACAAAAATTCACGTGAATCCATGTCGGGCGACATCACTGCGTGCCTAGCTCATGCCTCGTCTGGATCAACGTCTCTTTAATGTAAAAATAGGTTATGTTTAGATTTCAGATTTTTTCTCGTAAATTCAGAAATTTAAAATCATCTCGATGTGTTTCCTTTCGTTTTGCATGTCTAATGTTACACATTATTCCATACCCCTCCCTTTCGTTTCAATACAGCTGCGCAAACTACTGAGATCGACAATAAGGGGAAGTCGGCCGTGGATCGCCCGTGTAATGTTAAAACCGACCCGCAATCATATTAATGGTTACAGATGTGGCCCTCGAGACCTTCCAAATTGGACATCTGCTATATCACGTTAAAAACTTTGTAACGTGACTGTATGGAGAGAAGTGTACTCTGTGCAAGTTTTCTTAAATTCTGGGATCCTTACCCTAACCCATGTACAAGCTGAATTGTGAATAGATGGAAACTAGAATTTCTGGCAAGAATTGATAAGAAAAATAGTCTTTGGTTTATAGACTCTCCTCACAAAAATATATTTACATACAAACATTTCTTAGAAAATATATAATTTTTTTCAAAATGTTTTTTTAATATTTATGGACCTTTCGTTGCTTTTGTTTTGCTTTAGTTAACTTATGCTAGTTGCTCAGACTCATCATGCTTTATAAACTATCATAATCAAATAGATGTCTCTCTGTCGTGGTTTTAGTGTGTGAACTGCAGGTGCTTACATCGTAGCAGATACTGACGCCACCGTTCTCGAACCTACTGAGCGCTGTTACTCTTGTCCATATATCCTAGAGCCCTATATATTTTACAAGTACGGTTCGTATCTCCGTCTACCAACGATGTCATCTATATTTTGACCAGAATTCACTTACCTCTACATTAAGTTTCCTCCAATCATGTATTTACTCCTCTATTCGTACTAGCTTAAACGAGGAAAATATAATTAGATTTACGAAATATGAAAGGTTCCTGAAAATTAACTCATCGTTCAAATGTAGACTAAGTATTGTCATCTATATTTTCTTGCAAAATTTGTTAATTTAACGGAAAACGTTAATTTACTTGTGGGTTTGCTAAAGTATCTTCTCTAAAAATAATGCATTAACTATAACTATGGAAAGATGGTTTTAACTATGATGTACAAGTTGTTATGTTCAAAACAAAAAGTCTTGTAAATGCTACTGAATGTGGAATTGTTCATTAAGGGTACATCAAAAAGTTTAGTCCGAAAATAAAATATTACATAAGAACATCAGTATGTGTACATGCAATGCGGTGCAAGTATGTATGCAATTTGCAGACAAGATAAAACAGCAAGTTTGTATAACAGCATGTATTGTCTCCCAAACACTGCGTTAGAAATGTCCTGCGCACGCGTAGTCATATAGTGGTCGGGAAGTGGGGGTAAAGGAAGTTGTGGCAGCAGGAAAGTTCATTGAATTAGTGCGTACTTTTATGATGGAGTAGAAGTTGACGCTTGGTGTGTTGATATCAAGACGCCTGGCATTGTATGTACTTAATATTATACATTGTATTATACTGTGTATTAATTATCTGCTATCAGTTTATATACTAATTATTCAGCCGGTTTGCACTATGAGACGTATCTGAACCGCTACCCTCAATTGCAGCACGTAACAGCCCCTTCCCCCATGCTACGGACTTACACGATTTCTGGAATACTCACAGTTGGTTGTTCATGACAGACTGGCAGACAGTTCCTGGCCAGCTCATGCTTCTTTAAGACTTAGCTACATTATAGGTCTCCCAAGCCCATTCCAAGGATCACATTTTCCAATATTTTGAAGTGGAGAGTTATATGTGGATAAGGACAGAACTTGGGAGAAAAACAGAATATGTATTAAAATTCAATATAATTTATTAATATGTATTTATAATTTATAAACATGTAATATAACACAATAGATATTAAACAAATTATGTAAGTTATTGCTCCTATAGTTGGCTCATACGGGACTCAGCTCAGATGAATAAGAACCCTTCCGAAACTTCTTTGCGATGTAAAATCTGACTTCTAGGTACAATATTAGGAAATGTAATTTTCATCCTGTCTGCTAGCTCTAGTAGGTCGTGATGGTCAATCGCTTCATGCCCGTCCATGTACGATTATTTGACGTTTTACACAAAACAAATATTTGCAATGATGAATTTAGAAATATAAATACTTTTAATCACTCAAAAATGTTATAAATGTGAAGAAACATCTGGAACAATTGATTAGTCATTTTCCTATTTCTAGGAACATGTGCACAAATAAAAAAATGTATAAAACCATTTATTTTTTCGACAAGAATGATCACAAAGTTAGAAAAATGTAACACTCACTCATATTTTTCCAACTGATTTCATGGCAAATATACAAAAACCAATTTTGATTTAGCACAGATCACATTTAATTTTAGAGCATATTTTTTTATTAAATTGCGGCAAAGATTTCTGAACTGTACCTCGGCTTTTGTGTTGCTTGTTTAAAGGAGAATTTTCAAGTCACCCAACTCTACGTACATTACGAAAATACTAGAGTCGTAAGAGTGATTGACAAAGTAATTTCTCATCAAGGGAACAATGTGGTTAAATTCTTCTATGACCAAAAAGAATTATTAATATAAGAGAGTATTATATTTCTTTTCTAACTTTGAAAACATTCTTGGTGAAAGAAAATAAAGCTTTTAAACGTATTATATTGATATATTTTTATTAGACGCATGTGTTCTTAAAAATAGGAAAATGAGTAATCAATTGTTCCAGTTTCTTTTCTTCAAGTATATAACATTTTTTAGTATTTAAAAATATTTACTTTCTTAAATCCACCTTCGCGGATACTAGTTTTGTGTAAGCTGACAAATAAATATTCATATAAGGGCAGAAAGCGATTTAGCATCACGAAATCATAGGGAAGACGGAAAGAAATATACTTTCCCTGATATTATGATTGTAAGTCAGGTTTCACGTCATGAAAATGTTTCTGCAGGGTTCTTATTCATCTGCACTGTGAGTTCCATAGGGGTCAAGTATAGTAATTGTTTGTAATTATTACAAACAACGTAAAATATATGACATTAATTGACATTTTTATTTATCTTTTAAAAAGGTATTTATATTAGCCATGTCACATCCTTAAAGGGGGCGCAATCAAAGCTATACCACTGACAGAATTAATAATGCTGGCAAAAGTGAAGAAGTATCATCTGTGAGAAAAGATAGATCGAAAAATATTGTTGGTTTATCACATATACAGTAATCAACAACAAACTAAACAAATGATAATGGGACACTCCTGCGTGAATGTAAAAATAAAACGAAAGTATTACGCATTTGAAGAGTAAATAATCGATTTGACAAAATAACTTGAATTTAAAAAATATATTTGAGGTACAGTCAAATAGTGCAGTTTAATTTTAAAACCTATAAGTCAAAAACAGTCAAACACTCTGTTTATGTATAGAAACACTGCTTCCGAGGTTCTCAGGTATTGAATGGTTTTGTCGTATACTCTGTAAATCGTAAAAGAGAATGACACCTCAACTGAATGAATGTAAACATGTATTGATAAAGGATTGCACGAACAGAATTTAAAAAAGAAAAAATCGGTTAATTTTTTCGAGAATATTTGAGCGTTTCTGACATATAAGGCATTAGCTATGTGGTAATCTCCGTTTTATGAATGGGAATGCCATGTTTCTACGATGCTGGGTTTGGAAAACTTTCCTAAACGAAGATCAGATTGTAACTGAAACATTCAACTCCCTGTACCGAATTCTTTAATTTAAAAAAAATGATACGTTGGATATGCGGCATAAAAAGAGATAAGAACAAAATATCTAAAGGAGCATGATGATTCTTCTTCAGTACTGTTCAGATGCTTTGAGTTCAATGCAGATTCTCCCAAGTCTGTTGTCAGCTCCACGTACTGTCCCTGGGAGCGCTCTAAGGCACTGTCGTCACACATGGGGCGCCGGCGAGGGGAGATACCAGCCGAAGGTAGATGCGACGGTCCTCGGAGGACTGACGGCAAAGCCGTGTATCCTCGCGCTACCTGCCAAAGGGAAACAAATCACAATTTCACATTTCGAATGCAATGGAAGTGCACTCATACCAGCATTTGCATGAAGTTCGATTTTTTTCTCAAACGAGCTCATTATACGGCAGAAGGTTAACTGATCGGGGTAATTTTGCGAGTTTCTGTGAAAGTAATATAAAAGTATTTTTTCTGCAATAATTTAAACACACAAAAATTTAAATACGCGTACGTGCTAAGTTTCTGTTCTGAAGCTGTCATTATACATTACCTAAATATAATCATAATTATCTATTGTCCATCAATAGCTTTAATCAATAACTGTGGGTCAGAGGGCTTGAGGTGAAGGCGGCCACGAAGAAGAAACTGAAGATAGACGATGCGACATGCCTACATGAATGCTTTGTTATATCCTGGCCCTGAGCGAGGTCGGATTAATCTATTAAGGTGTTAGCATAGGGATCCCAAACGTCCCGACTTTCCCGGAACAGATGGGGATTTTTAACCTTTGACCCGATGACCGACAAATTATTTCGGGACGCTATAATATCCCAGGATTTTACATATGCAAAAAAATATTTTTTTTAAAACATGTTCGGTTATTTTGAATTCTGTTTCTGAGTTTCTCAATGAACTGTTGGTCAACCTAACAACGATTCGTTAGAAATATTTGTTCGTTTGTTTGCGTCATTTCTATTCGTGGGCATGTTTAGAGGTGAGTGTTAGGTTGTTCGTACTCGAAATAATTTGTGGCAGCTTCACGTTCAGACTAATGAAGAACATGCAGAAAAATTAGCACAAAATTCCCCAAAGAAGTACAATTTAAAAACACCCTCAACAACATTGAGCAAGAAATAAAACTGTACTGATTTACTTTTTGTATACGTACGTATATACTGAATATATTCGAATACGTATGTAGTATAGAGAAAATTATGTAATGCTGCTGAAAATCAATTTCGAGATTTCAAAAGAAATACCCTTTTTGAGATCCTCTGATACTGAAATTTTTTTTTAACGTCCGTCCGTCTGTGTGTGAACAACACTAGTGCCTAAACTAGGCGTAAGATTTTTTTCAAATTGAAGAAGCCCCCGTCTATCAGGTTTGAGTCGCTGCTCTGCGATTTTGAAAAAAAAAACACATTAATATGGGGTAATATACATGAAGCCCTTGGGACATTTTCAAAATTTTCTAAAAAATATCTCCATTTCTTTTAAATTCCTTGCAAAGATAGAGGAAAATACTTATAAAGGTGCTATAGGTCTGATTTTCACTGTTAACTCAGAATTTTCAGAACTAACTCAGAATGTCTTTGACTAGGCCCATAAGGGAAAAAATTAGAAACTGTAGGAGAAACCTAGGGAACAGTGCCAAGTCATCAGCACACTGCCCGGTCCATCGATATGTAAGTTCCTTATTAAGAAATGGACGCACATCTGTATGCCAGTGGTGAGGAATGCCACTATGTCGGAGAATGAAATTTTCTGAATCACCTTTAAGTTGTGGTAATAACCACAATGTTCATACTCCAAAACGCAAACACGCTTTCTGCTGCACACTCGCCATTTTTGAAACCGACGTTTTGATGCTATCTGGTCAATCACAATGAAGCCAGCACATCACGAAAACTCGGTGTTTACGGCTCTCTTGATGTATCACTCTTTATGTTATGTGTAATAGTTTCAGAAATATAATTTTGGTAGAAAAGCAGTTCGTGATTCGTTCGTTCACACGCACCGTTGATTCCGAGAATGACTCACTCGGCGCCTCACCGCCTCACTTTCCCGCGGAAAGTGACTCTTCGCTAAGCACTTCCAAGTTGAGGACGAGGCTCGGGCCTCAGGTTCTCGTATACACATAAAACTTCCATACGTCTGTTCAGCACATAATTACCAACCCATTATATGCGAATACATCATAAAAATAATTTGACGTGAATATTTAATGGTTTCCAGGAAATCCTCCATTTTCTTGCATCGAAGAGTTTTTTCCCTCTGTGTGTACGCAAGCGTGAACGAATTGTATAACAAACTGTATTTCAGCAATTTTATAAAAATCCGATGAATAATTTGTAATAACGAGAGACCGGAAGTTCGGCAAAAATAGTTATCGTTACTATTTTGTCTTTGAATAGGAACCATTTAATTTTCTTTTGGAATTCTGATAATGGATTTCAATTTTGCCTTTTCTTTCCCATTTTAGCTTCTGATGACTATTTGTGTGATTATTTTGTCTTATTATTTTCTTTTTCTGACTTTTATATTATTATTCTGCTTATCTCTGCTCCTGGCACTGATCTCTTTTAAGTTGGATATGCATCTAAAAAATCTAAATATAAAAAAGATAGTCGAGATTTTTTATATTTTTCAGCATTATTATTATTATCGACATTCTTTGTTCACTCACGAGGTATCCCATGCCTCCAGAGTATGGCTTCTGATGTCTTTCGAGGACAGCTCTTTCTGTATGGTATACCTTTCTTAGTGCTGGCGATTACACTAATGCGAAGAATGAAAAGTTCCGTTTTCACTGATGCCATTTCCTGATTCAAAAGGGAGTCCGCTATTAACTTCGAAGATACAGAATGGCAAGGAAAACAAATACGTAGTCATCATACGCGATGGCCGCGTGAAACCAAGATTACAAAGAAAAGATGTTTTCCTTCTACGTTAAATGCTAATCTAAATTTTTCAGTTAGAATAAAAATGTGAATCATTTTAATTATTAATTTTGTACAGTAATTCCTGTTATTTTTAATATTTTATATGGCTGTTGCACTCCTATTTTAGTTAGAATAAATACCATTTTGAAAGCCCAATTTAGTAAGAATAACTGCTTTTTTGCCAGCCTATTTTAGGCAAAACTAAGACCGGGCTCTAGCAATAACCGTGTGCTCCCTCCGTGGGCCGAGCGCTTACCTCTGCGCGTAGTCGTGCGCGTAGGCCGCGGCCGCGGCGGCGCGCTGGACGGCGGCGGCGGCCGCGGCGGCGGCGTGCTGGTGCGCGTAGAAGCCCTGCGGCGGGGGCGGCGCCGCCGCGTGGGCGTGCGCGTGCGCCGGGTGCGGGTGGTAGCCGGCCATGGCCGCGGCCGCCGCCGCAGACGAGTAGTACACCGGGCTGCCCGCGCTCGCTGACGGCCGCCCTGCGCCGCCGCCGCCGACACCGCCCGCGGCCACGCCCCCGGCGCCCGCGCCGCCCGCCGACCCTTTCGCCCCGCCCACGCCGCCCGCCGACGCCGACCCGCTGCCTGCAACACACGTGCGCGTCAATTGCTTAGGTTTTATGTTCTGTAAGTGTAGTGCATGTTCCCCCCCCCCTTGGGAGATGGCTGTGATCTTCCCTCACTGGGTGGCAAGTCTCGAAAATTCCAGCATTGGTCATTAGTTACATCATTACAAAGTCCTCGTGAATATTTTATCCTGGAAAATGACGATGTTTCTCTGCCATTGCATGGCGATATTTGTCGCCGACCTACACGCCGGATTGCGGGGTTTCCCTCAACCATGCATCTCCCACCATCGGGGCACCACCCGAGCCGGGACAAGCTCTAAGCTCTCCACTTGACTCCCGACAAGAACGGTATAGTAGTGCACGTGTGTGTGGTGTGGACAGAACAAGGACAAGTAAGGGGAAGGAAAGATCGCGCACGGCCAGATGCGTTGTTAGGGTACTGCTCCGGTATTCGCTTGGGGTTGATCAGAGAAACATCGAAAACTTACCAATCAGAGAAGGTGGCCGCTAGAATCAGCGGCTCAATGCGACCTAGCTATCTACCACTATCTAACTGAAAATGTCCAAGTCTTTCCCCAGCGGTGGCCGTCGAGTCTCGAACCTTATGTGCAGACCTGCCGGTCAGAGACACTGCAGTGACATGAAATGATGCCCTGAACCAGTCGTGCGGGTCGAGGGTCCCGTGCACTGTTTTATGATGGAATTTTCTGGAATGTGGTCAAATATGACGACTTAATAATAGACGGACAGACGCAGACCGACGGACAGATATAGATGGGCCGAAAGACGTAGACAGACAGGTTTAGCACTGATTTAGTCTGCCCAATGTGTTAGAGAACGTTATTTATTATATAGAATTAAAAGAATTTAGAAATTATACAGAATATTATATAGAAGAACAAGAATATAGAAGAATATTATATATCGACAAATTGGATGTATCCAATTTGTCGATATCAACACACAACACGAGTTTTTCTAACGAAAAATCGCTTCCTTTCGCTGAAGCATTACAATGATTTCTCTTTATTGTGTATGTATATATCATTGTGAGAAATTAAAAGGAAAATCAACTTAACAGAAGGGTGAGCGAGGTAGATGGTGTGAAAACAAGCACAACTATGGTGATAGAGAAAGGGGAGCTGGTAGGAGGCAGAAAGAACCTATTGTAGATGATTGGAGGGCTCGTTGCAAAGATTTATCACAAAAGAAGGAAGGAAGTTCAAAGAAGAGGGAGATTGGATGAAACGCGGGATTTCGGGATAGAAGAGATTAGAAATATCATTAATAAATTGAAACGGGGCAAAGCAATAGCTTCGATAACAGAGGAAATGAGATGTGTATTTTTCGGGATAAAAGTGTTTTTCACGTAATTTCGCGTGAAATGGAGGCAACTTTTAAAACAGCTACTTCTTCAAAAAATGCAAAAATGTTTTTCTTGAATAGGACAAAAGACGCTTAAAAAATTGTGCAGGTCCCATTTTTGTTGCACTCCCTGTAATTTCGAAAATAAAAAAAATTAACCCCACAACTATCATCATCGTAGTATGATGGTAGAGATTTTTCGTTAATAAAAACTGGGCTAAAAATATAACTTTTTATTTCAAAGACAGTATATAATTTAAAACATTCTAAAAACTGCTTCAATTTTTTCTTAATTTTTTACTAGAATAGAAATTATAGATTCAATCGTTGCGCAGGCCTCATTTTCATTAAACTCACTGAATATAAAAAAAACACAAGTTAGAAATAATTTGGGAAAGTATGTGTTTTTTATCGAGCTTCGTCTGCAATTTGTTGATTTAATATACTTTTTTCAATTAATAGGTTATTTAATATTAATGAAAGTCGCGACGTCTTTTTGGCAATTAAAAAAATGCAAATATAATAGAATACTCAAATTCTAAAAATGCCAATTGTCAATTTTCCTAATTTGAAAATATTTACACTTATAAACTACTTTTTGAAATGGGTATCTCCTTTTGTTACTATTTGTAAACATTAAACACAAAGAATGTATATAATGACTCCCTTACCAATTGTATTAAGGGTCTTGGTGAAGGATTTTCGACATACGTTGATAGCTGCGAATTCAGCTGCTGTCTTCCATGGTTTCTTCGGTCAATATTAGGCGAATGCCGGAGCAGTACCTTAAGGAATAGACCTCAAGGTGCAGATTCTTAGGTCTGCAGAACTCTCTCCTTTCTTTTTCTTGTCCTCTCCTCACCATTTACTCAAACATACTTACACTTACACATATAAGAACTACACTACCCGTCACATCGAGACGATTGGGGAGCTTAGAACTTGTCTCGACTGGGGCAGTACCCCGTTGGGAGAGATATCTGGAAGAGGGAATCTCGCGCAAGTGAACGTGTGGGTCGGCGAATAACCTAACCTTCCACTGTCGGTGAAACATCGCCACCTCTCAGGATAAAAAAGTCATGAGACTAATGAGAAGTAGTAGAACTTATAACCTATTGACATCTATCAATAAACCCATTTTTCTAGAATAGCTTTATGTTAGGATCACTCTTACGGCTAACCGACCTCACACGAGAACCATAATGTTAGTTCGTTTCCGCGCGCGGTGCTTACCTGCTGCGTGGTAGGCGGCGAGGTGGTGGTGATGATGGTGGTGATGTGGGTGGTGGAAGACGGGCGCGTAGTTGGGCAGGTCGCCCGAGTAGGGCTGGCCCAGCGGTGGAGGCGGCGGCAGCGGCCCCACGCCCCCGCCCAGCTCCGCCCCGCCCCCGCCCGGCGGTGGTGACGCCTCCTCCCCTGCGAGCCAACACAGTTGAACATCTCCGGACGTAATTGGAGCTTCATTAACCCTTGCGCACGGCTAACCATACAAATAGGGAGCCAGCACAGTTTCGCTATCTCAACGTGATACACACTAAAAGTATCATAAATATAGAAAGTGAATACTGTAATGTGTGAATAAATTTACTTTGTGGTTTTGGTTAGGTCATTTCTCTACATTTATGTTCATACACACTGTAACAAGCACAAGACCTTTCACCTCTAATTCTATGGGATTCCAATACAACATACTAGAATTTTAAAAATTATTTTTTAAATTTGACACTGTATTGATACCATACGCGTTTATGAATGGTTTTGTGGATGAAATTATTTGATATGTGACCGAACTATGTTGGATAATGTTCATCACTCATTGGTATGACAGCTTGTAAAGGTACAACTACTTTTTATGCAGTTTTTAATATATTTTGTCACGTTCTTATTTCGTGAGTATGTGTTTTCAAAATAATGTATAAACATTCATTTTACGAGTCCATGTAGAAAACATTAATTTATTATTTTGTATCAACGTGCATTTTGACACTACTTACTCTCGTTCACTTATTACGTCTTCATTCATCACTTATTACTACTTATTAAGTCTACAGTTAAGAGGAAGAAAATTGATTTAATTGGGAAAAATGTTTGAGCTCTTAGGTACGTTCCAAACGATGTGATCCATAATGATTTTAGCATATAAAAAGTAATAGAAATTACAAATTGCTGCAATAAATGTTAACAAACTAGAAAATTCTAACACAGTTCTAGTCAAAAAGGTACTGGCTAAAGATTGGAAGTAAAGGCATCAACAATTTAAATCACTAGGTTATATATTTGCGAAATAGGTCTTAGTTGAAAATTCAGTGAAATATTAAATGTTTTGATTGTTTTTAGATAAAAAAAGTTACAATATTCATGAACGTACAGTGCTAAAGATTGATCACTAGTGGGTAATATCACTACACAAGATTGTAATTAGCTAACAATTATATGTATTCCTTCTCTTAAATAGATTTGAAATAAGCAGATGAATAGAGATCAAAAAATAAATTAAGATGAAGGCTCGATTAATGCTAATTATCTACGCTAAATTGAATAATGGTACATAATTTCCTTGATTTCGTGATTTTGTCAGTGTCGCCTCGAAGGCAAATGTGGCTGTTGGAAGGTGGAGGGAGGGGGGTGGCGGGACGCGTTCGTGCGCACATGCGCAGCCTGGGACCACCCGGAAGAGCTGCCCCCTCCCCCGCTTTAGAGAATCACGGAAGTCGAGGTCAGCTCGCGAACTCGCAGGCAGATGCTCAGAGGAGACGGGTCAGAGTCCATGCCGCGGTGAACTGTCACATAACGAATAGCTCGTCAAATAAATATCCTAATTAGGCTCCTGACTTCTTGCTGGTGTTCCTAGTGTAACGTGCTAGGCATCGAGAACTGGCTAAACCATGCAAGGAAGGCGAAAAACGTGCATGAACTTCGCATTCGTCTCGGCAAGATGCTTTCTTCTGGTATTTTCCGGGTTCATCGGATTTCAATTGTTTTAAGAGCACATCAAAAATATGTTTACTGTGACCAAATAATAATAGCAAACAAATATATCAGCACATGGACTGACCGACACTAATTCAAATGGGAATTGAAGTCGAGGAATGAAATGGTAAACTTTCATGAGCTTGTTCCGGCGCTCTGTCACCTAGTTATTAATGTTAAAACTGAGCGCTGAAAAGAATGCCGTGAAAGGAACCGTGCAAATTCTTTACCCCACAAAAACATCGAGTTCATAAAAAATATTTGTATGAACGTTGATAATTGAAATTTACGAATTTATTTCAAAAAATTAAAAAACAAATATGACAGAAGAATGAGGTTTTTCCATATCTGCATTACAAAAAACTAGCTTAGATTATAAAAATTTTTTAAACAAATAATTATCCAAATGCCAACACATGAAACCAAATACACCACTGAATTTTAAGTGTTCTAATATAGATTAAAAAATCTATCAGAGGTATTGGGAAAATTAAAAAAAAAAAATTACATGTTTCAAAACGGACGCAGGTTTCCTAATCCTTAGAATGTAAGGGAAAAAATAGAATGTACCAATTACGGTCAAAATCAATCCCGTAGAAAAACTTCGTTACACAGTGAATGAGCCTTTTCTTCGTAATTTTCACCTGAACACATTGTTTCTCTACACCTCCGCCCAGAACTCGAGCAAAGCCGATGCTGCATCTTCCGCATCCAGCGGCGTTAGCGCTGAGGACCCACCCCCGCGCAATGGCAAGTGGGGCACAGAGGGGGAGGGGGAGGGATAAGGGGAGCTGGCGCGCGCCCAGGTGGCGGCGCTGGGCCGCGAACGCTACACGCCGCCGCCTCCCCTCCCCCGTCCCCGTCCCCGACGCGGGCGCCGAGGCGTGGCGGGGCTTTGAAACCCGGCGCCGCGAGCCTCCGCCGTTATTAATGACTCGCGCGACAGCCTCCGCCGCAGACGACGCCGCGCCCGAAAGCAGCGCCGCAGCGGCCGTCGGCTCGCCTCGGTCCGCAGGGATAAGTACGCCCCGCAGGCGACGGCGAAAAGGACGATCGCTAGAGATGAACGACTATTAGAGAATTTGTGCATGCCACAGCGGCAGAACTATCGATTTTCCTCGAAGATGCACTAAAGTGATGCGAAACTTCAACTGAACTTACGTGCATCTGCGCATGCGCAGAAAATAGATAGTGCTGCCGCTATGGCGTGCCCAAACTCCCTAATATTAGGGACTTTGTGCCGCCTCGAACGTAAAGCACTATCGATCTTCTGCGCCTGCACGGATGCACGTAAGAGATGCGAAACTTCAAGTGCACAAAAGATCGATCGTACTTTAACGTTCGAGGGTGCTCAAACTCCCTATTATCCCTTCAACGCCTGTCGCCATTTCTGTCCCGTGCTGAGATAGCGCCGGGCAACAACTGTTACCACTACAGCGTCTCTGGCCGGGAAATCCTAAGATCATCCAGGCGCGGCAGGGGCGGATTTTAGATACTACCTATTTCGAATTCAGCCGCTGTCTGGAGGAGAATTCTAACGGCCGGCTGCTCCGACCAATGTCATGCGAATGCCGAAAAACGTTAACTAATGAACGGCTTATCGCGAGTCGTGCGGGAGAGCCTCGAGGGATATCATACGCAAAAATGTCCATTGCAGTTGGCGCCTGGTAAAACAAAATAAACAGTTAAATCGTACCGTGAGCGCCGCGTTATTTTAATTCTTTAGCGTACATCCATACTTTATTCACCCCATGTACTGCATTAAACGGTTAAAATGGCTCTTTAAAAAGACGGTAAAATAACCAACAAATATTTTTACCCTCTAGCAATCGCATCAGAGATCCTAGCAGAATGACATTGTTCGCAGATTTTACGTATGCACGGGTAGGCAATGGATTCCATGACCTTCTTCCTCAAAAAAATTAAGAATTTCAAAAATGTAATTTAATTTGTAATATAAACGTTTAAACGGTTGATAAAGAAAAATCTAATACAATATATACGTACCTACCCACATTCTTTTTATTAGTAAAACGTGTTTTTGAGACATATATCTTGTCTATTGTACAAAATGTCTAGTAAAGAGTACTTTTCTTATTTCCTCCCCTCTGCCCCTCCCCATCGTGAAATATCTTACTAACACAACCAATCCCTCTCTCCCCAAAGGATGTTCACGTTTCGCGAATGAACCCTAAGAGTATGTGAAAAGATGTTATCCATACAATGCATTTCGTTTCGAGGGAACGTTGGCAAATGAACATCTTACATAAGACTTCTCAACCACTTGCCACCATAATCCCGGCAGCCGATTGTCTCTGTACCTCTCAGCCTCCGTATAAACGGCGGAAAAAAGGGAAGACAAGAATTCACGAGAAGATAAAGTAGGTAGTATACAATTCGTATCGTACCCTAGTCCCACTCTATATCTTACTCTAACACTATTAACGCAGATGGTCAGTTCAACGCAGACTTTTCCAGAGCAATGAAATTTCCTGACATTATCTAGTTTTCCAGAACGGGGCCACCCTGATTTCAAGAGTAAAATAATCAAACCTCTTAAACATATCAATAGTATCGAAACATCTTACCTCCTCAAGGAGTTTAGAAGTTCAATTCATATGGGAAACTCCAAAGAATCAACACAACGACAGGGCATGGGCAGAAATGAAAGCAAGTGCGTTAGAAGCGAAATAAGTTGTGGAGTTACGAAGACAAAGGTCAAAAACCGAGGCGAACTCTCCGGATAAAAATGAGGAAATACAGCAAAATATAATTGGTACTACGCTCTATAGTACAAGGTAAATTTTTGTAACTCGTACATGATAGATAACAAAACTGAAACGTTATTGATTATATACATAACATGTTTAAGTCCATTATTCAGAAATGAGAACATTTTTTTTAGTTTATTCATATTAATTATAAATACGAATAAGTGTCATTTTAAGTCATAAAAACACTAGAAATTAGAACTTTAAAATAAATTCTCACATTTCATCATCAGAATTTTACTCTGACGATAAGA
The DNA here is from genome assembly GCA_038098605.1 of Gryllus longicercus. NCBI lineage: Eukaryota > Metazoa > Arthropoda > Insecta > Orthoptera > Gryllidae > Gryllus > Gryllus longicercus. The sequence continues at coordinate 630,339 of JAZDUA010000683.1, forward strand.
ACAGCATTTAGAAAACAATTCGTGGAACCATTAAAAACTATTCGTACGCTCCGTTTGAAACTACTCGTAAAATTTTTATCTCCTCCGTCTTTAGCGGCGCGGTAACTTTGTGAAGTTTCCGGCAGCGAATTGAAAAGAGAGAGGGCTTGTTTCTCTCGTGCCAATGCCCCAAGCAGCGACTCGTGACTAGGGTATCAACAGTGATCCGAAAATAATTGCTCGGAAAACGTCAGTGGGTGTAGCGAAAATACTGTAATGGAAAGACAATAGCTGCCTTCACCAAGCGAAGACCAATACTATATTTAAACTTACATTAAAGCAATTGAAACTCAGGCTAGTTTTTATTGTAGAAGAACGTAATTAAAAATTCAGAGACAAACCTACAAATCAGCACAGTTCAAAACAAACATGTTAAGTAAAATGAAATCCTTCTGAAACACCTTTTCGAGCGGTAGATTTACTGAATGTCTCTTCACCAACGTTATCGGGTTTTCTCTAAAGAATATGAAAGTTAAAATGATGTCTCTTCAAATATTATATGTTTAACATCCGGAGGCAGCAGAATATAATCCGGCGACTTGCGCACAGTTCGTCTAGAGACATTGCCAGCTCCGCGACTCCGTTCATGTGAAGCCAACACTCAATGAAATGTAGCCGCAGGCATGCGCCCAAAGGGGACCGGGGAAGAGGACGGTTAATGAATATTTTTATTTTCATAAGTACAGTCAATTTTTATTTTCCACTTTATTTAAGCCGACAATTTGAGGAATTGGCACACGAGGGGAGGAGGCTCTCAAAATCATTGAGGTATAGCAATCCCTTCAATGGTTAACATTACTAATTTCAAATGTGCAAGTATTTATTTATATTATTAATGTAATAATTTTTTTCTTATTTTATGATTGGTTGATGATTTTCTGCTCAAATATGACACGTAAATCGAAATGTTTTATGGAAAACGGTCAGAGGGGCTAGAAATATAGTCACTTCATTGTTAAAGAAGGCTTTAAAGTTAAACCGTAACTGTTAAAAAGATTTCAGTAGTGTAACCGAAATAGTTATTAAATGAATAACTGAAATCGAGAAACCGCGAAGAACAAACGAAGGTTCTTCAAAATTTCTTGTTTTTTGTTACCCTCGGTACACGTTTCCAGAAACGAGACAGTGTAACCTTTTGTTTGAACTTGGTGCCCTTCCCGTAACTAAAATTCACTTCATTCCGTTATACAACGATGACCTTTGTGGTTCACAATTTAAAAAATAAATAACTAAAGTTTTTTTTCTAAAATCAGACTTAGATGGAGCGCGTTGTCATATCAGCGGTTATCTGGAGCATTAACTATGAGCATTACAATCATCTTAATCTATCTTTCGTTCCATGAGTGTAGACCATGTTGTAGCCAGTAGATGACCGTGTTTCTGAGATGGAACACGAGATCCAAACTGCACGTCTTGTGGGGTTTCTCCTTCAATATCTCCCCAGCGGGGCAACGCCCAACCCAAGACACAGACTAAGTAAGATCTCATTGTGGTTTCCGAATTGCGTGGTAGTATCGTGCATCCAAGATAAGTGCACATAAGGGAAGAGGAGGGGATAACCGTGAAGGAAGGATAACGCGAGGTTCGTAGACCTTTTGTTAGGATGCTGATCCGGTCTTCACATGGTACCGATGATAGAAACTACTGCTAACTTGCAGCAATCAGAGGAGACGGCTGGTAGAATTCTCCTCTGGGCTTAACTCTGCCAAGTTATGGAGCCAGTGTCAAACCCAAACGGTTTTGTCGTAAAGAAAGTGCAGCACAATTGCCAAGGGAGGGCCCCTTCGAGGAAGACCTGACCGAGTCGAATTCTCGACGAGAGGGTGCCCTGGGGCTGTGCCGAAGATTTATCGCGTCGCCGGACAACTCGCCGCTGGCGTCGCGCCTGCCCTGGGCGAGACCTTCCATTAGGACCCGGGCGCAGAGACGCAACGCGCCGACCGAGGTCGGAGTCCGGGTCAACCCGGCGGGAGACGGTCTCCAGGGGGGTGGTAGTGTCGTTAAAAATACTGCTACATCTATGAATTCAGGGTTGACACTCATTCTCTCGAACAAATTTCCGCGAGTTTTCTCAAGTTTCACGGGCATTTTTTTTAAGACGTGTAATTTCACACTACTTAAAAAAAATCTCTTGGACAACTCTCTTCTTTCACTATGACAAAGTAGAAATTAACAATATTTTCTCAATAAAAACTGAGCAAAAATGGTACTTTACTAAATGTTTTTAAGGAATAACATCTAATTTTATAACCCCTGATTGCACGAAATGAGCTTGAAATGCACGAAGAAGGCATTCAGAAAACCAGTGAGCAACCTCCTTTTGAAAATAATAATAATATGAGTACAGTGTTGACGTAGCAACCATTAACGTAGTTATTCCATGGAACTGATTAATTTGTCCATAAGGACATGGACATGTAAATATATCCTCTTTATAGCAGTCACTTCACCACACAAAATTAAAAAGTATTTTAGTGTAGTAGATGTGTTCACAAACTAAGCAAGCTTCACTTCATGGAAATATCAAAGCAAGCCCTCATGTTTCACATTCTTCCTCATTCTTCCCTTAATTAAGCCTCCGTGAATTACATGCCAATTACCTCCGGATCCACGTGTGACCGTTAACGTTCACTGATGCAAAAGTAAAAATAAAAAATATTTCCCTGCATTTTTCCTGTACATAATCTGAGTACAGTCATGTAAACAATTATTTTGACTTTTTTGGACAGACAAAACTAAACTGAAGGCGTGGCCAGTTGGTAACATGCTGAAATGATTCGAATGCATTTCACGATTAGTAAAATTGTGCTGGAAACTGTTTTACTCTCTACTGTTTACTCATTCCACAAACTAGAGAAAGTTTGCTTGGAAATAATTTATTTATTCTGTAAGTGTTAAATAACAGCGCTTTATAACATACTTAACGAGATAATATTGACATGCAATATTCTTTGGTTAAAAGTTGAGATATGAGTTTAGTTCAAGACATCACACAAGTGAAATGATTCGGTGGTACGGACTATGCGTGTACCTTTGAAGGTAACGTTGAACAACGTGCAATCCCCATCTAATTTGTCATTTAGAAAATTTATTTAAATATTCTTATATTTAAATATCAAATTACTTTTAGAGACAGCGTCAGAACAAACTAAATCACATGTCAAAGCTATCTCAAAACTAAAACAAACGAAAAAAACCAATTCGCAGAGTAATGCAGTCTTCCGTAACGTTCGGAACTGTTTCATAATTCGCAAATTCAGTGAATCACTGTTCTCATCCGCCCATATTCCACTCTTATATTTCCCTTAATTGCCTTCTATTTTTCGGTTTTTGCTGATAGGGTGGTCACTTCTATCTTGGAACAAATTTCTCTGACTTTTCCCGGTACTCGAGTACATTATTTCATTTTCCCCTAAAGAGATGTTATTTTACACTTATTTTAAAATAAATTAAAAACAAGACTCTAATAATTGTTAAGCTGGGTTTCCCTGTCAAAGTAATTGATAATATTTCCCCAACAAACAAAAATTGAGCAAAAAATAACGCTGTACTAATTTTTAAGAAATAATATCTACAGTTATAACTCTCTCTAAAAATGTTCATTGACTTCTGACGATGCATCTAATTTCCAGATTTTCCCAGAATTCTCCAGAGCAATAAAACTCTCTGATTTTTCCAAGCTTTCCAGAAAGTGACCTTATCAAAAATCGAGCCGTGCGTCTTGGGACAAGTAGAGATGCGACATCAATGCCAATGTTTTCGAAACAATAATGTTTTTATGAAATCACCGATGCATTATACATAAACTTTCTGAAGCAGATACTTTTATAACATCACTGTTTTGTGCTAAATATTATTACGTAGTTGATATTATATTTTTGACAGGAAAACTGCAATCATAATAAAGACTTGTAATAATTTTAAGATATCCATAAATTGGACAATCTTCAGATCAAAGTGAGCTCTGAAGAAAAATTATAGAGTAAGAGTTGTCGATAAATGCAGTCTATATTATTTTTAAATTATCGAATCAGAAAATCTATCTTTGGTAATTATCCTGATCATTCTTGCTTTTATTTTGAAATTTAAATCTGAATTAAAAATTGCTGAACGCGACCATCTTTAAAGCCCCCCCCCCCCGGCGAATATAAATGGTAACTAAAAGCTAAGCCTTTGATTTTAAAATCATCGACATTTAAAAACATCGATGGTTTGGGGTCAATACTTTTTACCATCAATATTTTAAATTCGAACATCGATGTTTAGATACATGGATAATTTGATGTAGATGTCGCATATCTAGGGAGAAGGATAGCGGAGCATGGGGCGGCTGCAGCCGGCGGTGGGGTACTCACCTTCGAGGGTGCGGGCGTCGCTCTTGAGGGCGAAGGGTGGGGGCGCGAGAGCGGAGCCCGGGGCGGCGGCGGGCGGGCGTGTAGGCGCGGGCGGGGGCGGCGCGCCCACGCCCGCCCCGGGCGACGCGCGCAGCCTCCCGTGCAAGGAGCCCAGCTGCAGCTGGTTCAGCCCCTCCACGCCGCTGCGGGCACACAAACGGCGCATACGATGCTCAGTGTTTCTCACTGCTTGATGCAACGGGATTAAAAAGTACCGGGATATATAACGACAGGTCAGGCCTGTTTTATGAGACAATGACACCATCCCTCGGGTCCATCGTAGTCTCTTTAGCTGACTTGGTCTACAGTTGTGGAAACTGGCTCGTAATTGAACCTTTAGACGATCCCGAAAGAAGATTTAAGAACATTTTTCGCAGAGAAAACAATCATTAAAAATCTCAATGACCGAAAACCTAATAAGTCACACAAATGATATAATTAATAAAAAATAAATAGAAGAAAGCACAAATACATTAATTACACTCTTATTAATTAGATACCTGAATAGTTAAAACATACTATGGGGGGGAAAGTTCTAAGAATATGGATTATTGAACTACAAGATTTCAGTGAAACATGTTTTTCTTCAAAATACGATAAATACTAAAAATTCCAACTTAAGTATACTAGTTTGTCGTGCAATGGTTTTGAAATTGGCAATGTTTTGATAATATACTCCAAACAGGCAATTGTCGTTCGTGCTCAGGCGAGTGTCTCTGCGAGTTAGTGATTAAAAAGCATAATTGGAAATGCAACTGTGCTATGGCTATATGTAAAACATTCGTTGATGTTCAATTGATAATGATGAATAGTTTTGAGAATTTAGAATAGATAGAATCGAAAAAAAATATTTTTTTAATTGTCATATTCAATTGAATCGGTTATTCCTCGGAAAATTCCTCGTCTCCAATCTTTGCGAAATTGAGTTACGCTCATGTAAGCTATTTGTTCTATCTTCAACCAGCAATCTCTTCCCGAGATGTTTGCTAGGCTGTGAATTCACTTAGTCTTTCCTTATATTTTGCCCTTCACGGATGTCAACGCATTAGCCAAAGTACTCCCCCTTCTTCTCGTACCCTTCTTAGGCAAACTGAGAGATGGTTATGGACGTTCAGGTTTACAAGGTGAGTTTTGTTCACTGTTCTAGTTTTTTTAAACCTTTAGTTACATTTAATTATGAATTAATAACAACTGACACTTTCAAATTAAATATTGTTGTGCACGAATGTAATGTTCGAGGAATCACACCAGCTTTAATGACTATCTGACTGATTATTTCGTGTTCCGTTCGGACGAGTTAACTTGCTGTCATTCTTCCCATGCCAGTAGTGCATCTTTTAACCCAGGAAGTAGTGGCAATCTTCCTCCACTGTTGATGAGATCCAGAACCGACTTACACGAAGGCTTGCGGAGTTTTTCCCCAGTGGGGCACTGCCCCAGCCGAGACAAGATTTAAGCTACTAACTGGTCTCCCGACATTGATGGTGTAGTGCAAGTAAGTGTGTGAGAGGATGTAGTAAGGGGTAGGACGAGGATGAAGAAGGAAAGAATGCGTTCGGTCCGTGGTCCGTTTGTTAGGGTACTGCTCCGGCATTCGCCTGCTGTGGATCCGAAAAAATACGGAAACCACCTAGCGGAGCAGCGGGCTAGAATTCTTCTCTAGGCAGAGGCTGAATTTGACCTAGCTATCCAACTATTATAGAAAACTCCTGCCTCTGAGACTTGAATCCTAGTACCTCCAGGTCAGAGGCACTGCAGAGACTTCAATTCATATCAGCTTTAAAACATGAATGGTCGATGTATCGATGCTTCGTTAACGATGCCGCCTGCAGTTTGCACACTGCCGCGTGGCTCTTTGCCTCCGCTCGTGGGGTTGGCGCCGTGTGCCTCCGGCGCAACGCGGCTCGGCCCGGCGCTGCGGGGCGTTTGCCTTGGGTCCGCGCCAGGCACTGCGGCGGCGGCGGCGGCAGCGGCTCGGCAGAGAATTAATAGCCCCTCGCGCGCCTGCGGGGGTAACAAATGACTGGAGCCCGCGCATGTGTGCTCGCGACACCGCGACCACCCCTCCCCGTCGATCGCCTCCTCCGCCCCCTCCCTCCCTCCCTTCCACCCTCGCGCTGCCGCGGCGCCGCGCCTCCCGCCCGTCTAAACACTCAATTAATCGCGATTTATTCCCTTTTAATGGGCGCCTTGTAAATTTAGCGCGAGGCGCTCATTAGGGCGCGGCGCGTAATGAGGCAGGGGCGGGGGTGGGGGAGGAGAGGAAGGCGAGACCCCGGAGACGCCCCGCTGCCACCCTCCACGACGTTCCCCTACACCGGCTCGGGTGGGAGTCACTCACACACGACAGTGTGGCCGAAAACAAAACGAACTGTCAGGAACCTACAGTTTGTACTCAAAGCCATAGTACAAAGGATCGTGGGTTCGAATCTCGTAGACATGAATGTGTGCTCTACGTGATGAGCATGAGACTTTATGAAGCAAGAAAACAGGAGAAAGGTATGTGGGGGAGAGGAAATAGGCTGGGATGGTGTGGAGTTGAGTGTACGTGTGTGTGTGTGTGTGTGTGTGTGTGCGGGGGTGGGGACCATCCCCCCTGGCTACACTAATCCACAAAAATCCTCTGTCTGTCCAGGAGTCACCTTAATATGTCTGCGGTTGCAAGATAAAATGAACCAGGATGGTAGAGAAATGTGATGCGCCCTACGTTGAGGCCTGGATAGACGTTTCTAACGCAGGCCACTGAAATCTGCACATCGTGGTTCGCGTACAGCTTGATGAGGCTGTGAAGAGCTGTGGTACGAGGGAAAGGGGGGGCGGGAAAGAGGAAGGAGAATGAGGAGAGTAAAACGAGAATTCGGCCCCTCCCGATCCTCCTGTTCCGAAAGAATATCACTCAAGCATGACATGATGTTCGAAAGTAGAAACAAAACCGACCTGTGTGATTGGAAGGCTGTAGAATGTGTACTGGATGGTACGTCGGATCGCGAGTTCGCATTCTGCCCTAGACGTCCATGTTCTTATGGTACATGTGAGGGATAATGAGCAACATGAGGGGTAATGAGAAGAGCGTTCGAGGGTAGGGCGAAGCGGTTGACGGCGCTTGTGCGGGGAGGAAGGCGAGAACCCGACGTCTCCCCCTCTCCAGCTGCCACCTACCAAGAAGCTCTCATGATCCCAGATTAGGGATTCTCACACACGACAGGGTGGTCTTTTAACAAAAAGAAAACAGGCTGCGAGACAAAGTGAAGAACACTCACCTATCCAATGATTGATGTGGGGGGTGGGGGAGTTTGAATACTAAATGCATGAATGTTCGCCCCTTAACTTATTTCAGTGTTTTGCCACCTAGGGCTCATTCCACATTCCAATATCTCACGAGTGTGCTGATGATAAATTGTTTTCAAATACACCTCATTTAGGTGTAGAGGGTACACATACCGTCAATCACTGGAAAAAGATCCAGGAAGAATAAGAAATGAAGAAGAGGAATAAAGAAAAGACGAAAGCGATGCCACTATCTCCAAATCTTGTTAATTTTTTAGAAAATATTTTCACTCCATGAATATTGGAAAACAGCGATGATGAACGATGAATTTTCTTCGAATATTAGTTTTGTGGAACAGTCCGAAAAAATGTTCAGCTTTACAAAGTGAATTTTCTTAACACGATATGTCTACGTAATATCGGCCATATTATCGTATGTTTTCATTACATTTCAAATGGGACGGACTGAAACACATGTTCCCACTGGTGACCTGGAACTCAATGATATCACAATAAATTTTCAAATTAAGGAGTCAGAGATAACCTATATATTTAATACACTAGTGTGGCGCGATATCAAACAATATCACATTTTTAAACATGTTTCAAATTTGCTAGTTTGTTCATCTTTCAATCTTTGTGCCCATTCTAGGTCTCTTCTAGATGGTCTAGTAGGTTTGATAAGATGTCAACCTGTCGTATTACCAGTCTATTCTACACTCGTCAGGAGTCAGGAATCGTGCAATATTTATACAGAGATTTATCTAGAGCAGGATTGGTATTGACCACTCACTTAGTAAAAGGGTGCACAACATAAAAATTCGAGTTGTGGGATTACGCTTATTTACGATGTTCCCCAGGGTGAAACTAGAAGATATTGCTAGGCTGCATTTTAACATCTGTAGAGAAAGAGAAGCAAGACGGAAGGGTTCCTTCGCCTCGGGCGAGGTGGGCGGGACACTGCAGGGGAGGCGGAGGCAGAACGCGAGCAAGACAAACGAGCGCAGCCCTTCGCTGGCGTTTAGCGGGAATCCGGTGGGGGCGGGGGCGGGCAGTAGAGCGTTGCGTGGCATGCAGCGTCTTCGGCTGACGCATTCGACTACCAACGGAAAGGAAGGGTTGTCGTACGCACATCCCATCCGGGCTGTTGCCTTTCCCATATGCATGCCAAAAAGAACAATGAAACGCTGTACATCCAGTTTTCGCCTTTTCAATATACACGCGTAAAATAATGCTGCAAGGTACAGTATCTCCTGTAAATAAAATAGTTTCGTTCATTTCATTTAGTTTTTCTTTCATTTTATTTTATTTTTTCTAGTGATTAGCCGCCGGCCTGTTTTCCTTAACGTCCCGATGGGACGCATATTCGACAATCCACTAGACGCTCATACACTTACGGGCTTCTCTGATCTGGGGTCAGCCGAACGCGTGGCATTCCGCGACAATCCATACATGAGAGTCAAGGGAGAATCAACAATGTCGAAGGCGCGGGACCGTTCGGTCCGAAACGCAGAGTCGGAACACGCTCCTAGCCTCCTCGGCCATCCAGTTCGGTCTAGTTCGTACATTTATTTAAAAAAAAATGTCAATCCAATCGGAGGAATTTTCGAACCCCTTGGATTCAGGACTCGCAGATCTTCTCATCCACAGTGTTAACTAACAATTAATATGGTTTTATTCGTAAGAACAAAGATGGAGGATTGGGTCACTCACCAGTCATCCGGATCGCAGTCCCGGAAGCCCTTGGCGAATGGGTTGCTGGCGATCTTCAGGTGCGTTATCTGCAACAAGTGATCATCGGAATGAGACCGTAAACAAATTTTGTGACTCGCAGACTTCACATCACAATGAGAGGCGTCTTCGATGATTATCGCTTAACTAATATGATTTTGAATTAGCAAAATATGCTTCCTCGGCCGTCTCGTTCCGAGAATTCGAGGATATTCCGTCTAAAATAAATAATTAAAAGTTTTTGAACATTCTTTAAATTCTTGAAATATCACTTCCATTTTAAAATATGTCAAAGGGTCAAAGAACCATGTGTCAATATTTCAAAAATCGTTGAATAATGCAAAGAAATGTGTTTAAAGTAGGAGTTTCACTCGCAAAACACACAAAAAATAGTTCATCAGCGTGCCGGAATGAAACAAAACCCTTAGTGTTTGTCGCGAAGTAACTACCCAGGTAAGATAAAAACAATTTCCTGTCAAATTATGATGTAGAAAAGGTGTAATTTTTCTTGCGCGCTGATGATATAAAAAGAAACCAAAACTGACAGAATAAAAATGAGCACACAGTTATGTAGTGTCTAAATGTAGTCAACATTGTATCCATTGATCACATTCAGAGACAAAATCTCTCCATGATGGACCCACATTAAAATAAATACAAAAGTGGACTTACTGTACATGAAAAACCTATAAGGATGAAAAATTCTGTCAAGAGTTCAAACCCATGAGTGAAAATCGAACGTGTCAATTGAAAATCAATTCTTTGGCATCTTTTATTTACATCCATGTTTGTAATCATTTTAATGTGGGTCTAAAAGAAAAGTTGCCCTTGAATATGGACATATATACAATCATGCATATCGAACATATAGTAAAGATTACGGAAATATCGATTAAGAATATCTGATATTAAGAGAAAAAGAAAAAAAAGGGAGAAAAAACCATGTGTCAAGTTGGATGTCGCAGAATGGCGGTCGGAACGGTGTTGGCACCTGCGCTTAGGCCGCGGCGTCTCCAGAACAGTCAAGTAGCTACAGAAACCACCTTGCCGCGTGCATCAGCCGCCAACTCACCCTCTGGTTCTGGTAGGCGGTGACGGCGGTGAAGCTGGTCTCCGGGAAGATGAAGGTCTTGAAGTCCTCGATGCGCGCGGCCGCGGCGGCCGCCGCCGCCGCCCCCGCGCCGCCCTTGCCTTGTGGCTGCATCACCACCACGTGGAAGCGCGGTTGGTAGCGGTGCATCGAGTTCAGGATGATCTGCGCACACGTACACAAGACTATTGCTTTGCGTTGCGCCAGACACGACTAGAAAGGTGTTACGTCTCAATCGTCAGTCACATTTACATCATCCCATTCCCGTCAACAGCTTTTTCTTATAAAAATGTAGTGGACCAGGCAATGCTTCGCTATTGCAATGTATTTTACTCCACACCGTACTGGTCACGTGATGGTTAATCGCATTTCAGGCTATGCTCTGCTAAAATATTAAAAATGAAAGAAGTCGCGAAAAGTTGCGAGTATGGGTTTCTTTTATGCCCTCGTTTGGGTTAAGTATCTTATTGATGGTTGTTAAGTATCTTATTGTTAAAACGTTCTTCCTCAAGTTCGGACATGCATTCGCTTGGGCACTGTCTTAGAGAAATCTGATTTGCTTGTCCGATATAACGTTCGAGTAATTATTCCGATCGATATTTCACAATCGCGGGGTCAAAATAGGCAGCGATGACACGCTTAATACTTGAGGATGCTGCGGTTTGCATAGAGATTCTGTTCTGGGGCACTTAAGTCAGCATTAACACAAAATCAAAGCCTCCATTTTGTGTCTACGTGTGACGGACATACAATCATTCCCATACGATTGTACTAAATCTATATACTTCGCGCAAGTATAAGCCAAAAGTTGACACACAAAGCTGACGGCACAGTTTTATCGCTACATAGAATCCTTTGTAGAAAGGTAGAAAGGAACTGTTTGAATCACATCATATATTCCGTTAACAAAAAATGAAGCGTGGTACAATGACATATATTTCGTGACGATATCTCTCGGGCTACTCCGTGCGATGTATGCCTACCGGCCATGATAGCTCAACAACACCATTGACTCTGCACCATTGTTAACCGGAACATCCCAGAATTCGGGTTACAACAGTGACGGATTTCATACACAAACTACATAGCGATGTCGAATACAACAGCCGCTGTCCGAAAGAATTCACGCCACCGGGTGCTTTGAACGGGAATTCTCCGGAGTTCCTTCGATCGATACCAGAGCAGTACCCTAACAAAGAAGCAACCGATCGCGTCCCCTCCTCCCCCCCTTACAGACACGCATGCACTACACTACCACATATTTCGGGAGACCAGCTGAGAGTTAGTTCCGGGGAGGTACCCCGATGGTGGAAATACCTGGATGAAAAACTCCGCAAGCAGACTTGTAAGTCAGCGCCGAATTTCAGTTTCCAGCTAAGGAGGAACATCACCATCTCTTCGGATATATAACACTTTAGACGTAAGCATTAATGAACTTAATAGTCGACACGTAGGGAATAAATACTCACTTCCCTCAGGGTGGGGTATTTTTTTATTTTCTGTGAGGGGGGAAGAAATAGAAAATCGGGGTGAGATTCCATACCCAAGGGAGGAGGCTGGGTAAAACACCTTCATCCATTTATTAGCCGTCATTGAGAGGCGCGCTGTGAGTCCGCAGCGAGGGCGTGCGCCATGTGGTAACTCACATGTCCGTTGTGGTCGAGCTGATTGTTGGTGAGCTTGAGCTTGTCGAAGGAGACCACCTGCTTCATCCACTGCGCGCCTTCCGCGGGGGAGTCGGGGTGCACGTGGATGCGTGGAGGCGACACCGGGTCCGCCTTCCCAGCCACGATCCAGCTCGAGCTGCAACACCATCCCGCTGCCCTCAATAAAATATATTAACTTGAAAGTGATTTTTTTATTGCGGTCATTCAGACTTCAGGCTATAGATTATCTGAGTACCCATAAAAAGTCAAGGATATTAAGAATTTGTATCATTTAAAATATTCGTGTACACGTTACTGCTCTTCCTTCTTATTGTAGAAAATGTTCAGTTTCCCTTTCAAAATCGCCAATAAATACGTGACACTTTTTTAATGTAATGGATATTAGAAATATAATTGCTTGTCAAATGGGAACATTTTTCAAGGAATAATATTTCAAAAACTGCAATAATAATCACGTTATAGAATTCCTCAAAAATAAATAATAGAATTTCTTTTCACTCCGTCTTCCATATATACTGAACATTGAAATCGAAAATTAAATATAGATATTGACTGACAATGTGTCCTGATAGCGTAATACAGCTGCTCTTGGAGTGAAACACATTCCATAAAAATTACATCTAATCCATCAAATTCTTAAACGTGTTACGTTAGAACCAGAATAGAAATTTCCCAGGACCTAAGAAACTCTTTGAAGTCTGAAAGTTTAAAATAACAACAGGAATGTTTACATTTTTTGTAGCGAAAGAGTGTCCTTCGTTCTCACTGAGGCCTATTAATAAGCGGGAAATCAATGGCAAGAGGCGCTAAAAATTAACTGGCGAAGAAGGAAGAACATTTTTTACGATCGCGTCTATTCTGAAAGAACGCGCAGCAGATTCTTGGGGCGGGAAGGTTATTTCTGGTTTCGCGAGAGTACATCTTGCTGGATGGGAACTTCGTAAATATACTGGAGAAATGATGGAACGAGGAAATAGCTTCGGACTGTCTGTGCGGCGTTTTGAGTTACGACCGTCTGTAATCACACGGACAGGACTGACCTCTCTCACAAACACGCAGACACCAGATTGGTCCTTGATATTTTATTCTATCGGAATATAAATACTTTTCCTCACAAAATCCAAGCATTAAACTCAATGACCGTGGAATTATTCTAGAAGTCAATAATAACATAAATCATTTATTGTAAAAAGTAAGAAAAAACGCAAGTATTTGTGGTTCGTTCCATTGAATTATTTTGTCAGAATTCTAAATCTTAAAATAATATGAGAAACATCACCAATATCAGTATCCTTCAGAAATACGTACGTCCTGCATGCACCGTCATGCTAAGTCAAAGATAGCAGATACTAAGTGAACGTTTATTATTGCCAGAATGTTCATAAATAGACCTTTTATTGTCTCGTACATATAGTATATTCATAGTATAGAAGAAGTCATTAAGCTGCAATATCCTACAAAACTATTACGAGTACAACGCGAAAAGCGCGAGAAGTCTGTTAATTTTAGGACTTTCAACCAATCAGCGCTCCCTTACCCAGGTTTTTTTAAAAATTTGTTTACACACATTTTCTTTTCTGGGTTGATAAAGAAAAGGCGTTTTCGGAGGCGAGAGAGACTCACTTGTGGAAGGCGTAGCGGTAGCGCTTGTCGTCGACGGGGACGAAGTCCATCATGAGGATGTACTGCTGCAGCGGCTCCAGCCCCAACACGCGCACCTGGAACGTCGGGAACATGCGCCTGCAACACACGCACGCGCCGGCTCATGCGCACGCGCCCACCAGCACGCACACGCACACGCAGTGGACTGGAGAGAATATGTACAGATGGTAGATTATAGCAATGACTAAAAATGCAACATGTTACTAAACGCTGAAAACAAAAATAGTAATTGTATGTTGGATGGTCGGTGCAGTATATTTGTGTAGGTTATGGATCTGCGATAAAATGCGAAATCGATCGCTAAGTGCAAAATGGTTGTGAATCAGCGATATAATTGTCAAATTGCTTTTATGGTTTTCTTCGTGTTCGCTAATTAGGGATGCCACATCAACAAAACATCGATGTTTGAAAATTACACTGTGTTTTTATTTTACTGTGTTTGTTATTTCACTGTGTTTTTAACAAACTTTTATAATGTGATAAAATGTTTTACTCTTATCTTCAGAATGCGATTTAAAAAAAATGAATTGCTAAATTCTACCATCACTAAGAATATCTGCCTTGGGGGCTTCTGACAAAAGACGCCATTAAACCTACTACCCTTGTGGGAAAAAAATTCTTAAGATGCACAGTGACCATTTACATGGAAAAAGATGGACTACATTTATTTTTTTAATTAAAGGCAGTGTCTTAGTGAAGCAAACTTAAGTCTTATTATTGTCATTTCGGATGCCATTTGCGCCAAATGTTTATTACAAAGAAAACTGTTTTTCATAAATTAAATGCAATTATTAAACGATAAAAAAGCATTTAAACGCCGGTGTACATCTGTTAACGGACATCAGTGTTATTAATAATCATCTTATATTAACAGTAATCGGATAAGGATCGTAAAATGAAACGTTAGTCATCAGTTTACATCATTATGTCTGTGCACGTAGCAAGCTACCTGAGGAAATAATTATCTAAATGTGTTTGGATCATGATTATCTAATAATCGCTTCCAGAGACCGACAATTTGCCCATCTCAGCTTGTATATATCCTTCGGTCCGTGTCTTCAGAGCCTCATCCTAATCATCAAAGCAATAAGTTACTCTATTACACTGTCTGTTCTCAGAATCACGGTGCTGATCGGCTTTTCTCGGAGATTTGGCTGTAATGGGCCATTGTTCAGTGGTGCCAACGGCGGCGCTAGCTCGCTGGGCGAAATGCCAGAGTCATGGTAAACTTTGCCATATAATACCCAGGCTCCAAGAAAGTCGTCCTATGTATCACCATTGATTCCCAATAATACGGCTGCGACAGTTGGTAACGCAAACAACTGAGTGGCGCAATAAAATACATTGCCTCTTCGGACCAATATATTTATTTTTTCTCATTGGTTTTTTGCAATACCTTTGTCCATGGCAATAGATGACCAATACTGTTGTATACAAATCAATCTATTTAGTGCCTTAAAATGGCATGGTGATTCTCAGCGCCATTCAGAAGTTTGATAAACAGTTAAATCAGGCTCTGTAATTTAGAGCATTTTGGTCCGGGTGGCATTGCGAACTAGTGGTCTCTGTGGAGAACCACTTCTACTCACATGAGTGTGAATGCGTCAGAAGTTTACAGTATTTTCGTATTGGCAAGATATCTTCGGAGACATTTTTTAATGGAAGGATTCCAGAACACGTGCAGCGTAGCGGGTTCATTTACTGATTGTTGTGATAGTAATACGGTTTGTGATAGGATTCGTTCACGCGTGCAGTCGATTCCGTAAATGAGTCGCCGCGTGGCCACAGTTTGCCAAACAGTTTGCGCGGTCGACGAAGTTCGCGCGGAAAGCGACGCTTCGTTACCCAGTTATAAGTGGAGGATGAGGGTCTGGCCTTCGGATCTCGCGTTAACATAAAACCTCCTCATTTTGGAAGTCATTCAACGCATAATTGCCAATGCGTTCTATGCGCAAACACCTTTAAAATAATTTGGCATATTATTTTTTCTGTGTTCCAGGAAAGCCTCCATTTTCTTGCCTCCTGTTTGCCCCACAGGTTTTTTACCTTCATATATAATCGTGCGTGAACGAATTGAAAGCGTTCGCGCTCGTGAACGAATCATATCACAATCTGCATTTAAGCCCTTGTTGTTTTTTTCCTATGGAGCTTATGTCGAATTTGAACCTCGGATCAACATCCACAGAGCCCTAGTACTTCTCAAAAAGCCTATAGAGGTAATATGGGGTGAAACCGTTCACCACCCAGCTACAAAAACGGGAATGGCATTGGGTTGAGGAAGGAACCTTTGCGCTAGGACCATAATCAAGTTATTTAAGGTCCTGCTACAGTTTCTTCCCGCAGTTTATCAAGCTAAAACAGAAACAACCGATCAGAGCAGCCTGCATCGCAAATTAACATCCAAGTAGACCAGCTGTCGGCAAAACGGCTCCCCAGAGCGCATGACGAATCAGAGGCCTCGCGTATTAATCTTTTGGTCTTCGCCCTTTGCAGATGTTGACACTGACAGTGTGCGCAGTATGTTTTTATACAGGGGTATTCTTCGTTTGAGAACATTCGAAATAGGTTGAATTTTATAAATAAAATTATTTTCTGCTAGACCTGATTTTGTTTTGCTCAACATCTTTTTTTGTGAGCAATTTCTTCTGAAATTAAAATAATTAATCTTCACAAAGATCACGTGAAACAAAAAATTTAGAGCATTGTTCCAAGTAACATGTTTTTAACTTATGCTGGTTAGAGAAGAAATTGTTAAATTTGATACTAAATAAATGTGGAAGTATTTATTACAAGTGTGTAAGTAATTAGTATAAATTAGGAAAAAGGCAGAGCATGGCTTATCGCAAGAGGTGGCCATGACGTTCCCCTACTGGTTAGCGAAATTCGGTGCCAACCCACACGTCGGCTTGCGTGATTTTCCACAACCAGGTATCTCCCACCAGAGGGCCACCGCCCCAGCCTCGACAAGCTTTATGCTCCCGACAGGTCTCCCCATAAGTGTGGTGGTGTAGTGCATGTTAATGTAAATGTGTGTACGTAAGATGGGTGTGGATAGGCCAAGGAAGAAGATGGATAGATTGCGCGTGTGCGTGATCCATTTGTTAGGGTAGTGCTCCGTCATTCGCCTGGTTTTGATCAGAGAAACCATGGAAAACTACCGATCAGAGCAGCCTCTGTCAGAATTCTCCTTCAGACACCGACTGCATTCGATTATAGCAATGTAGCTAGTATCGAAAATTCTGCCAATGTCGGGACTCGAACCGTAGAACCTACCGATCAGAGGCTCTGTAGTGACATCAGTTGATGACTTGAGTCATCTAGGCCGGTTATTTCTGCCGCCATGCTGCGACGCTCAAGGCGAAATGCATTCTCTCGGACAGTCAAGGGCAGAAATGCGCGCATAAGCTTCTATACAATACGAAAGCAGCGGGGTAGCAACGGGGGCGGGGGCGAGGAGAATCGCAGTCGCGTAACGGGGTTCGGTGATAGGGGTAGGGGCGGGGAAGGGGGCGGCCAGAAGCAAAGGGCTCCCGCGGGGCCCAGGCGCGGACGCTGCCCAGGCGCCCCTCGCCATGCCCACCCACGCTGCGCAGCTAGTTCGCCTCTTGCTACGGAATTTAGTCCTTTGAGGCCAGCGAACGATTTTCAGATGATCTTTATCTACAACAGTTGAGTATAGCTCGGTTAAATGTGAGATGATTTAAATGTTAACCTAATATCGACCAACGTTTTATAACTTGTGTTGATAATAACGTACTAAACAAAACATAACTGAATAACAAATTTGTGAATACTTAAGAGATGATTTAGCCGAGATCAATAAAGCCGAGTACGCTGGCCAGAGTGTATTCATGATACGGGATGGTTAAAACCGTCTTTTCAAACCCTGATGAGGTTCTGAATGACTGTTAGTCCCTTCAGGCCAGAGACCTATTTTCTAACAGGTTTTCTAAGTTTGGTTAAACTTCGCCTTCGCCAAAAACTCCATAGCTCCGTAAAATGCAGGATGGATTATAATCGTTTTATGTCATCCATGATGATACTATTTTCCCGAAAAGACTTTTAGAAATCTCAGTTATTTTGAAATTATTAAAAAAACTTTCCTCTGCCATTACGACGAGGTGCAAGCTTATGAAATACTTCTTCAAAATAAAACACCACGTCCACATTTACCTGCCGAAATTCGGTTGTCGAACGGAAATTCGGTTGCCATATTCGGTTGCCGATAATGTACGCATAATTAACTAACTAAATAACAGAATGTTACAGAGCCAAATGGGCGATAATGCATTAAATGACGAAACATGAATGTCGTGCAGTGAACGCCAATTACGACACCTTACGCGGTATTTCCATAATTGTCGCTTTCTTGGTGGTACGGTCCGCAGCGCCGATCTGGGGATCTCTGGCCATGCACATAAAAAGTTTTGTTAGCTTTGGAGCGCGAAATTTTTCTGCGCTGGCGAGAATAAGATTTCGATTTCTCAAGAACTGGATACCACATTGGTCTTACCATACCGAGGCAGTTGAAATTCAGAATTTCGAAAGCAATTTTGCATCACTTGCATTTTCTTTCCCCAGCTAGATGTGCTGGTTCGCAAACGTCGTATTATGACAGTTCAATGGATAAAGTTAGGAATAATTTTTAATGAGTGATTAATTTGTTCCTTGATCAGCACTGAAAAATTGTCGCGTAACAGGCGCGTATGAACGCGCAAAGACGTAATGAACAGTTCATCCCAGGAAAAAATAAAAAACTAATTATCAAACACCCCACGACCGAGCCTTTGCATCATGTACTCAAGTGAAGAAATCGGCAACATTATTGTAATCAAGTTAAATTATCAAAAATAAAATAATTAGAAGCCCCTCTGTCCCTGTGCAAAATATTAAAATCACGTAAAATTGTTCATAGAACCGCAATGTGTATAGAAAGCAGCAGTCGATGTTTAATACCCACCATTCAACCCCTCGTCATCTCATAAATCAGTTCGGAGTAACCACCACTCAGGTATCTTTAGATTCAGACAAACAAAGCAGAGAAAGCAGAATAGAAGCGAGTCGGAGCAGGACTCACCGCCCGGCCTTGGTGACGATCATCTCGGTGCCGAGCTGGTGGAACTCGTCCCACAGGGGCTTCATCTCGAGGGCGGCGGACGCGCCGAGCAGCGCCGGGTGCAGCTGGGCGGGGCCCTCCTCGCCCACCACCTCGCCCTTGGGCTGGCCCTTGGCCGCGCCCTTGGCGACCTCGCCGCGCGCGGTGGTGGTGGCGGTGGCGGAGGTGGTGGTGGTGTTGTTGTTGTTGGCCTCCGGCTGGTCGCCGCCGCCCGGGGACGCCCCCGCCGAGGCCGAGGAAGCGTAGTCGGCCTCCCGGGCTTTGCCCGCGCTCTGCAGGCACGCTGCGCACACACAACACATAGGGAAGTTACTCTGAGGTGTCCCACTGGCAAAGGCCCGAAGGGCCACAACTACAACATTTAATACGGTTGCGGGCCGCGTTTTCATTACTCGGACTATCCACGCCCGACTTCCCTATAGTATTGATCAAGGCAATTGGCCTGGCTGCTCCGAAACGGGGAGGGGGGAGGTGAAAGCATGATATCAGGTCGAACCATTTTCACACACATACTTCTGCACTTTCTCTCCCATTCTTTTACGGCTTTATCCGTGTGTATCGTAAAGAGAGTTGGAGACATACAGCAGTCTTGCGTGTAATCCTTTATTTACAGGGAAGTCGTCTCATAGACATTTTCCCACATTTAATTGACTTTTGTTATCTTTATAAAGTAGTTTGACTGCATGTATGTATTTTGTTGATATTCCTTGTACTTCCATTGCCCCCCCTATACTTCTTTTACTGGTACATTATCATAAGCGTTTTTGAGATCTATGAAAATTTTGTGAAGTTCTCTTACTTGCTCAATTGTGATAAATGACTAAAGATATTGTCTGGTATCAATTTTAATCAACTTATGATCATTTCGATCGCGTTGCGATCATCATCAGAGCTTGCAGCTTCTGGGCCGAAAGCAAAGCTCTGATGATGATCGCAACGCGATCGAAATGATCATAAGTTGATTAAAATTGATACCAGACAATATCTTTAGTCATTTATCATATAAAAAGGTATCTACATCACCAACAATCCAATTAATAATTGCTCAATTGTGTTTTCCATCAGTTGTTTGAGAAAGAACATATTGGCAATAGCCTAAAACAACTTTGCTCTTCTGAGTGTAATATTTGCTTTTCAATACCATTCTTTCGAACACGTTAATACAGTCTAACCAAAGATGAAGTCACACTTATCCCTCTATAATTATTACAATCTTTTTACAGCCTTTTTTGTAAATTGAATTTATGTAGTCTAATTTCCATATTTCTGGCATTTTACCTCCTTTTAAAATGGCATTGAATATTTCTGTAATTTCTTGAAAACCTACAGTAGGATAATGTTTAGCCAGCTCTGTGGATATACCTTCAGGCCCAGGGGCTTTATAATTTTTCACGTTTTTTAACACTTTTTTTAACTCTTCCAAAGTCACCTCTGACGATAACTTTTCTTTTCTTCAACTAGGTTCTTAATATCTTCTGTCCACCACGAGTCATTTTTGTTTATATTCACATTATCCCTTCTCTCCCAAACGTCTTTAGCTGCTTTGTGAGTGCATTTTCCTAAAATTTAATTTACTGCCATGCGCATTCTACTTAAATTTTTCTTAAAACAAATTGAAGGCTTTCAATCTTGTATCTTGGCAATATCTGACTTTCTATTTTTTCCACCTTGTGTATTTGGTTTTGTGTTTTCATAACTTTTGATGTAAGGTTTATACACGTGGTAACCTTTTTCCTTTTAGTAAGTAGTGGCCTGATCCACAGGCAGCACCTCTTTGAACCAGAACATTGCTCCACTTTATAGACGACTTGCCTTTGACGACATCGTGAGTTAATCCGAGTATCGATTCCATTGAGAGTTTGGGCGGCTTTTTATATTTTCCGAGTATGGGGGTGCTGACTCCATGCCTCAATCCCCTACCAGGAGGAACGGATAATTTTCTTTTAGGGCTTTCTTCGCTTAGATTGAGTGTTTTCCAGAACTCCGCAATTCAATATATCCCTAGCACTTTTGCTTCTAAACAGGAAAAAAGGAGTGGGAAGGATGTACCTAAGGTTAGAAAACGGGAGCCTCCGAGCTACTAAATCCATTCATTGGCTCCCGGGGATCAGGAAAGTATTTTAGGTAAGAAGGATATCTTACAGTTACGGACAGGGGTCAGCCACTCCTTTCTAGGTAAGAGAAAGCAGACTAATTGTTGCATTCCCCACCCACCGGTGAGGGCATGTAGGGCGATGGGGTAATTAATTAAGTATTAAAATATTTATTATTAATTAAATATTTGTATTAGAAAAAAACGTAAATCGAAACTCCACCAATTTCTACATTAAAGGGGATGTTGACCTCGGCAAGTCGCCTGCGCTAGACACACAGTGTTTTCGATCGACATGGAGGAAAGGGACTTTCACTTTGACTAACATCCTTTCGCAAGTCACAATACATGGCACAGCGGGCCGGCAGTTGGACAGCCCTGCCCTAGACGTGCAATATTTATGTCAATATATTTGACAATATATTGTATAATAAAATTGCTGGCCACCCTACACGACGCTCTGTTTTTGCTCAATAAATTATTTCATCGCTCACACTTCTTCAGTCAACATGTAGAATAATAAAAAAACCAGCAAGATGTAAGACCTTTGCGTTACTTTTAGTTTCAAAAAAGAAGGATAAAAAGAAGCGCAGGTGGATAAAGGAATGGTTTAGATACGAAATTAATACAATTATGAACATTTGTTTAATAAACTAATAATTAGTGAACCAAAGGATATTCGAAACTTTCTGGGAGTAGACTATACATTATTTGATGAACTGTAGGGAATAGGAGTGAAGGGACCAGTTTGACAGATTCCGAAACCAAAGAACGTCATATCGGACGATGACATTGTAAGAGGTTGTGTCGAAGCCATTCACAAGTAAATTAAGATGATAGATTTTAGCAAGTTTTGAAAATGCAAAATGTTACCGAACGCTGAAAAAATGGTTTAGTATCTTTGACGGCCGGTACGTTATATTCCAAACGGTTTTCAATCTGCTACAAAATGAGAAATCACGTGCAAAGTGGGAAATAGTCGTGTTTCTGCTAAATAATTCCTAAATTGTATTTCATGGTTTCATTTGTTTTGTTTTCGTTCTCTAGCTAAGGATGCAACATCAACAACACATCTATGTTTGAAAACATTTAAAATGAGTGGTCGTATTTATTAATTTATAATTAAAATTTAACCGATCAAAGTAAAAAAAACATACAAATAAAGTTATTCTCTAATCCTGAGCGCTCAGGGTCATCTCAGCTTCCTCAGTTCGTGAAAATACGCTGAATTTATTTTTTATATTTTATTACCAATTTTTATATTAGACGGTTGCGCTTTTAACATCAAGATGTCCCTATTTTCAATTATGAACGTAGATGTCAAGTTTTAAGTTCGTTTTAAAGTAAAGAACACGTAATATTGAAAATTATATATTAAGCCACCTTTATGTTTATTAATAATAAAGAATAGTTATTTTAAATCAAAGTAAATTTTAGTTCAAAATAACTTCAATATAAGGTGATAACTACGTTGCACAACTTATCCACAATGTGGAAATGGAGCCATTTTTTGCGTAAGTTGCGATTTCTTTAAAAAAAATACATTTAATTAAATCTGAAAGTTGAATTTTTTTCTTAAGTTTGATATTCCAGCGATCTAGCACGAGTGCTATTTTCAGATTTTTTATCTGGTTCCTCAATAGAGATATAACAGTTGAAAATTTGGCAAAATTCCAATTTTTAAGAAGATGTAATTTTCAGTGGTTCGTTTATTTCCAATGAAATTTTACAAACAATAACTGTACTATTATGTGTAAAACCACATAAAAAATTAAGGCTGTGATTCTATCCTTTCTTTGATTCATTACTCTCTGAAAATTGATTTTCTTTCAATTGGGTTCCATAGATTTGGTTGCAAATATTTACCAAATAAAAACATAGATGATATGTAAATAATATTTCGATATGTAGGCCAGACAATACTTAATCCAATACTTTTTATTCTAGAATGTTGTAACAATCCAGAGCTGCGTAATTCAGAAAAGAGTAAGTGTCTACAACGCGAAAAATGGCCGTCATTTGTAAGCCAGGTACAAGAAAAAATATGTTTTTGAACAGCCAAAACATAAGGAAATTTATGTACAAAGTATGCATTTTTTTCGAGATGGTCGAGCGACCAATTTATTAAATTTTGGTCCACTTGAAATGGACTGACCCTGGAGTAAAATGACTCTCTCATATTTTCCCAATTGCCGGCAGGAGCAGCACTTCACAAGAGCAAGATAGATTTTTGTGGTTACTGACAGTGAAGCATGGGAAAGGGCGTAGTTCTTTCAAGCAAAATTTTATTAAATAAAACAAAAATTAAAAAGGGCTTGAAGTTTCCGCCTATTGTTCTGTGAAAATTTACATCGTTTCGGAGCGATTGAATACCTTTCTTACAGATGGAAGTCTGTAAATATTTTCTTGATTACATTCAGCATATTTCATGACCTAAACATCCATGTGCTTGCTTACAGTACGACTGTTCTTGATACGAAAGTAAAATTACATAACAACTACTGGGATAAAATTGCAAACTGTCATTTTACTCCGAGTATTAAGAGTCTCTAAAATTTCCTTCTTTTTACCATTATCGCTCTTGACTAATATTTGACACTACTTGAAATTATTTACTTTGATATTGACACTTAAATATTGCTATTGCTTTATTATTTATTTCTATTATTATTATAGCTAATATTATTTTTAGTAAAAATGGTAAGAACCTATGCGATGACAATCATATGTAAGTATGAAGTGTGATTTCAGAATGCAATTGACCCATATATCATTTTATCCACACACTAAGAATAAAATGACACTCAAGTATTTTTAAAAAATCATTATTTTAGTTACAAAATGTTATTTTCCGAACTAAACTATTGTTTATTTCATAGTAATCGCATACAAAATATGCGTTATACGTGAAACATAGATTATGGAGCATTGTTTCTTCAGGGTGTGTCATTTTACGGTAGGTTCCCCATACTCAAAATGTAAATAATTTATAAATATCCTACATATTCTTGTAGTTTTGTTTTTTAAGCAACAACCATCGATACACAATTAAGTGTATTTGGAATGCAATGCAATAACTATAAATATAACATGAACTTGAGATTTGAATTTATTGAGATTTAGTTAAGGTTTGTAAATATTTCCGTAAGAGCCAATGCACATTTATTAGCCGAGTAAGAGCTAGAAGTAGAATTAATTTGTTTATTTTGTATGACAAACTCATGAAAACTGCGAACACAGAAAGAAAGATAATAGAAGGCCGAAAACTTCAAATATTATTTAAAATTATCTAGGACTACAACTTTTATTACCTTACAATTGTTTGGAAAATAAAAAAAATGGATATTTCAATTACTCTCCCGTATTTTCTACTCCTAATTATAGGAAATAATCAAGATCGACAATTCGTTTAGTGTGCTAAATAATTTTGTTTCCAAATATGGCATAATCAAAACATAGCACATATTAGGATATCAACACTAACATTTTATATTACAAAATAATTGTCAATCAGTAATTTTTTACCTTCATAGATTTATATTCACTTGGAAAAACATATTTTAATGCAATTACATTAACAATGAACTTTCTAGATTATTTTGATTTATAAAATTGCATTATAATTGAAATCAACTTCGCTTTAATGGATTATTTTCTAAAATAGAAACATCTCATTAGTTTTTTGAACGAAGTGCAGTGTTATAATTTCTTTACAAAATTGTATTGCCTTTTCGTTGAACATTCTCCTGTTTATGTCATCGGTATCAACAATTTTATGAAACTGAATTTCGTGCATTTTAGCAATTTGTTGTTAAAAAACATTTGTACGTGATGTTTATTTTAAAAAGCAATAAATATTTACAATTCATAAATATTGCAATGCATAAATTTCTTTAAAAAGAACTTGTTCAACACATCCAAATACATGGAAACTTCCGAAAAACAATAAATTTGAATGTCCATCCCGAGGACGGCCAAATAAATAATAATCCGGCTTTCGCTTGCGTCGGAATGGGAATTCTGAAGTGCCGAGGCCGAATTCGGGGGCAGGCGCTGCGCCGTGCCGTGCCGCGCCGTGCCTCGCCGACGCGGAGGCGCACGGGTTGGGCCTGCAGTGCGGGCGACCCGGCACTGCGTCCGCCCGCGCCCGGCGTTGGCGCCGCCCAGCCCGCACGCGACGCGCTCCGGGCGCACGTTACGATATCATACTGAAACACTTTCTCCACGACGTACCTCCCGCATCCTACCTCTTTTACTACGCCTTCCTCTACTTCATCTGCTAATACACCTTCGTCACAAAATAATTACGAACATTTTTAGTATACCTCAGTTCTGGCAAGAATTAAAATAATCTTTTGTTTCTTGCACATGGATAAGGCCGATTTCTACTTACATCTTCGTAGACAAGTTGCGTTACTAGAATTTATACTTTTCTGATGTGTACCGCTTCTCAAAAAATGGGGCAACAATTGAGACTATTAGAACCGCCGAGGAGTACAGATTAGAGATACACGCCATACTAAAATGCCATCCAGTTGATTTCACACTTTGCGGTAGCTCAATAATCGGCCCGCTACATACCTCACCCGGTATGTCAGGAAAATGTCAGAGGAGACAACACACACAAGTAAGAGCAGTATCCCCTACTGTGAACTTAACTTACCCTATAGTAAATTACATAATATTAATATAAAACAAAATTACATAATATTAATATAAAACACTAATCAAATGTCACCAAAAAGCACGAATCATTCATTTAGAAATACAGGAAATATTTTATGTCAAAAAATTGGAAATACTGAACTGGCATATTATTAAACGACAAATAGTATGTTATTTGCTAAACAATGAAAAAGTCAATAGCCTGTTCCATAAACATATTTCGCAATTTTGGTTTGTTTATCATGTTAATATCGAATATTTCATGTCAACCATAAAATGTCTTCTCAAGATAGGACAGCGTTCTATTATTTTGAAATAAATACACAAAATAATTGAAATGAAGGCAAGAACAATGATTTTATTTAAAGAAAATATTTCAATACAAATCATGGTTATGATAGTTTTAATTAATTCAATCTACATGTATATAACAATTGGTATCATTTACAAAACATTTTTTCAAGTTGGAATTGAATGAATGTATGATGTTAAAGACAAATTAAGAAAGGACAAAATCGTTATAAGTATTTTATGCCGAGAGTGATTCCCGGATATTGAAAATACCTGATGAACTAAACATATTTTGATTATAATGAAATACCTTCATGTTCAATTACCGTGTCTACCGTGTTCATAAGAACACGGTACATCTGACACACGAACGGAACGCATTTAAAGCTGCCTTGACAGCACTTTGGTTTTCGTCTTGATAATAATCGTAGGTATTCAAATACACAAAAGCACGATATAAAAACCATAGATTAATCAACAATCACAAAAAAACTATAAGTTTCGTAGTCCAATACATTTTCAAACTGTATTAAAACACTTGATAGACCGAAAGGCAAAGAATATTTCAAAAAATTATAAATGAAATGAAAAAATAATAAATGTCTTGATAGTTTGTAATCATCACGTTAGTAGCAATCACTACGTAACACAAATCGAAACCTGACATGAAACTATTCACTGATTGTACTCGCCTCATTAATAGTAATAATCGTATAGAAACATCCAATCAATAGTCGTCGTCTCCCAAATCGTCGTCGGGCATGTCCCCATCGCTGAGCGCATCGCACAGCGCTTCCCAGATCGCGTCGCAAGTGCGTCGGAGCCGCTTCGGGCCGACAGCGGGGCGCAGACGTGCTCTTCGGCCCGAGGCAGCGCGAGAGGGTGACCAGTCTACCGCGGCGCCGGCCCGCCGTTGCCGCCGCCGCCGCAGTGGTGCCCTTGCCGGTCGCGGGCGGCGGGCGCTGGGCCCGCCTTCACAATTATCTTCGCCTTCAGAATCATCATCTTCAGGAAAATCATCACCCTCAGGATTATCGTCACTTTCAGAATAGCCATAGTTTTCACTACAATCATCTTCACAATAAACATCCCATTCACAATCATTATCACCACAGTAATTATCGTCCTCACAATACGTATTGTCTTTATGGTTCTGAGATTCTTGTAATGTAATGCGGAATGTCTTCATTGGGTCGTCCGCCAACTGCGTTTTATTTACACGCCGCGGGCGAACTACTGTAATATGGCGTTTCTCAGTGGTCGCGTTCTTATTCATTCTTGTTCCTGAATTTTGGTTCTTTGAATCTAATCCCATGTCCATCTGGAGTACACACGTTCCGAGAAGAAGTTTTCTCTCTCGCAGCAACCACCTTTGCCAGAAACACAAACGAATACTACTGTTAAATACATGTGATATTATAATTCATAAGGGGAATATGCAGCGCGTGATCAGTGCACATACCAATTTTCCAGAAGAATTAAAAACACGTATACATATATTTTTCTTTAAAACAACACTAATCTGCAAGACCGCGCTCTCTACGAACACAAAACCGAATAAGCACAACTGCTGAATAGGCAGCTGCGCTGTCTCAGTATCATTTTGCACGTGCGACGAACGTCTGGGCGGAAATCCACGATGCATCCGCTAGGGATACTTTGCCGCGCCATCCGACAAAGCGATGATGACATGTGTTCGCACCAAAGATTATACGTTGAAAAGGGCACACAATGATAAAGTGAGATGCCTTAAATTTCACAGTATCCGGGGCCACCACATTATTCTCTACAGAATTGTATTGACCTTCCTGTTGGCTATAATTTGAAATGCACATTTCTAGAGAATTTAAAAATTGTTTTAAAGTGTACTTATTTCGCATCGCAATATTTTCTTCCTTTTACGCACTATTTCTTTGTAATTCTTTGAATTCAACGTGTACATTTTAATTTAATATAATTCTACTTTGTTCTTTTTTAACCCGTCGTTTGATATTTTTGTTTCAACATACACAAGTTTAGAAAACACAAACAAAAGGAAAGAAACTCAATAAGTTTCAATTGAAATTTTGAAATCATTAAATAGTTATAATTTGATATAAATACAAGGGAGTTTGTGCACGCCATAGCGGACAGCACTATTGATCTTCTGCGCAAGCACAGATGCACGAAAGGGATGCAAAACTTGAATTGCTTGTGCGCAGAAGATAGATATTGCTTAAACGTTCGAGGTTGCACAAACTCCCTACTGAACAGAGAGTTTGTGCCACCTCGAACGTGCACTGTCGATCTTCTAAGCATGCGCAGTTTAAGTTTTAAATTTTGCACTTTACCGCATCTGAGCATGCGCAGAAGATCGATAGTACCGTCCGCTATGGCGTGCACAAACTCCCTAATGAAACTTAGATATTGCTAGTAGGGTGGTTCGCACAATCGACCGATTGTTCAACAAGAGGGAGTTTGTGCACGCCATAACGTCAGCACTATCGACCTTCTGCGCATGCGCGGATGCGGTAAAGTGCGAAACATGAACTGCGCATGCGCAGAAGATCGATAGTGCTGACTCTATGGCATGCATAAACTCCCAAATGTCTGCAGATCCACGTGAATCAGCCTCCCAATCACTCTTGTTTGGCAAGACCTAAAGACATTTGGGGTCAGCTTCACTTCGTTACATATCGCTGGCGACATTGGATCGTGAGAAATTGGATTCAGCCTTATTCACGAGCCATACATCCAAAAAACGAATTCCGAAAAATTTGAATCCTTGGAATTCTGATTTCCGGCAAATTGTGTTGATTTAAATATTTCACTTTATCATGATGACATTAAAAAAGCATGTTTAACATATCATTATTCGTGTCTAAAATAATCAAAAAGAGTTCTATATTCAATGATGATCAAAGTCTTATGATTTCCTATGACCCTTCTCCCTCTACAAATTTAGATCGCTGGATTTGAGATCAGACGATCGACGTGGGAGTGATTCAGACTGGCCATGGGCATGCAAATGAAAAACTTTAAATAAGAATTCCGTGCATTAGTGAATCGTATGCATTACAACTAGTCAATAATTGCATTAATTACAACCCGAATGGTATGAATTGCAACTCACTGGCGGGTACATTGCATGAGTATGAGCATCCCACGTGTTACATTATTTTATTAATGGATTACAGAATTTTATTAATGGCTATGCTTACTTTTCCGTACTACTTTATCGCAAAAATATCTTTGTCACACGGTTGCTATTGTTTCGTTGGATATTAGAAACAGATTTGTATTGGTTGCACACGTATATCATAAACAAATGTTCTCAACGAGATCAGTCGAGCATGGAAACAGATCGACCGTGTCAACAGTCATTTCGGCCTCCCGCCCGCTTTTTTTACTATGGGTTCCAGGAATTTTGGAACTGACGCATACTTTTCGGAAGTTTCATCACCGGATACCTATTTCACATTCATCATCAGATACCTAGATCATTGATACATAATACAATGTGCATCCATGAAGTAAATTCCCCTAGGTCGTCAGCAAAAAGAAAAATCAATTTTACGAAAAAATAGTGGATATACAGCATTTATTGGATTTTTTTACATTGTCACTACTAGGATTGAGTCTCAATATGAGATATTTGCCGTACTGTGGGATCAACATTTGTATTCTTGTGTCGTAGAAGTCTGCTGCCCGGAATAAGAATCAGTGTTTGTCACCTGCAACTCTGTGATTCGCATCACCGCGATTCGCTTAATGCTGACCGGACAGGAATTGCTTGAGGAGTAAGAAAAGATGGAAATCATTGGGGTGAGATCCGTACTATCTGTTCCAGATCCTCTGTGAAATATACTCACATGACTCAAAAAGCACAAAACAGTTCTGCAAATCTGCAGGTGTTTGACCATCCACCCTAGGGTTCGGTTCTCGCACTTATATTTTCATTTTGTTGACAATCTATAGACACTTTCTTTCTGCATGCGTCTCGCACATCGGAAAGAAAATGGAGCTAATGAGTCAATCCACCCTGCGTTCTCCTCCCATCATGAATTCTAAAATAGCAATATTCATCTGCACCTGTTTCAAAGTAGTCTCAGTAAAATGTATGCTTTCGACACTACCTCCAGATCGAATTCAACCATAAACTGGAGGAAAATTGAGCGGTTGACTGCCCTGATCTTTATTTTCTGCCTTTCCTTCGAAACATACCAGGCGAATGCCGAACCAGTAGTTTAATCAAAGTACAACGGGGCGCACACGTTCTTTCGCTCATTATCCTTGTCCCATCTTCCTTGCCATATGACTTTACTCATACACACTTCACATATTAGAAGTAGTAGACACATAGCGGAATGACAGTCGGAAGTTTTGAGCTTGTCCCGAATGGTTCGCTGGCCGCTAGGAGGTCTAACTGGAGAGAAGAATACCCCGCAAGCCGACGTACAGGTGGAACGAGATCTCACACTCCAGCGGGGGACAGGCGCCTCCGGAGATACATCGTGCTCTACACATTTATGGGACTAATGATCAGTCATTGACGAGCTCGAAACCACAAACAGAATGAATCAATCAATCGGAAGATGCGCCCATGTTGGTACTGTTCTGATACTAGTTTCTTACATCAGAACTTCCGAAGAAACGCAACATCCCTCTCCTCATCGTATTGGTAAAGTCGGAAGTAGTGATGCGCCATCGATAACAAACCATCGATGTTGCCAAACAACGATATTAAAAATGAAACCATGGATGTTTATAGGAGAACAGGGAACGGCCCGGACGGCACCGTCTGCTCCCACCGTCCTTCCATTCTCCTGCATGAAGTGCCTGACCCTTCCCCACGAGAATAATATACAAAAATCATCGATGTTTTAAAGCCGATTTAATAACCTATAACATTAAATTCGTGCACATCAAAATTGAATTTGACTGTGGCCGTGTAAACCTTTTTTATAATTAAAATTTAACTGAAAGCAATTTAAACTAGGAGCTAAAATAGCAAGAACTTTTTCGCCCGTGCTTTCACACAAAATTACGCGAAAAGTACTCACATTTTCGAAAAAATGTACATGACCTTATTTCAAAATCTAACTCTAAGTAACATATTTCATTGAAGGAAAAATATCTGCATTTTCATAATAGTAGTTGTAGAAAGTCGTCGAAAAATTGTTTTGCAATTTTAGAAAAATCAAAATTTTTAACAAAAGTGAGACCTGCACCATTCTCTTAAATGTCCTTCAGTTTTGGAGAAACTCGCTGAACGGTTTAGCCGCTTTCGTTGTTCTCTGACAGACATTTTGCCGTCAATCGATTTTTCGGTATCAAGTACCAACAAAACATGAATTCTGACTACACCACGTGTAAGAGATTTTCCACCCCTAAATTTTACAACTTTATTTATTCGTGTTTTTTTTTACTAGTACCCTGCAATAAAGAGTTTGTCTGCGGAAATTTAGCCGTTTTTCCGCGCAGCGTATTATAACTTTCTCTCTACTGCAAAAGCAGTAGCGAGAAAGTATAAACCCTTCGCACGCAGACTGTAGTACTATCAGTATTATTTCATATTTTCACTTTTACAAAATTGTGATTATGGGAATTTTTTATCCACGAACAAAACATCGAAAACGTAAAAACATGGAGCTGAAAACATTGACATTCAACAAACATCGGCTTCAATACATCGATGCTTATAGCAATGGATATACTGGAACATCAATGTTTTCATACAAAAATTGTTTTTGAATACATCGATTTTATAAAAAATTACTGCTTTGAATAATCGATGTTTTATACAAAAATTATGGTTTGAAATAATTGATATTTTATGCAAAAATTATGGTTTTGAATAATCTATGTTTTATAATTTTCTAAATACATCGATGTTTTATACAAAAATTATGGTTTTGAATACAGCAATGTTTTATTAAAAAATTACGGCATTGAATAATGAATTCTTTACACAACAATTATGGCTCTGAATAGTGATGATATTGAAAACGCTGGCGCGGGCGTCGCATCCCCAGTCGGAAGAGATTCTTTGGCAGGGGAAGGCGGCGGGCGGCGCCGAGGCCGCGCAACCAGACACCGCGTGTCGCCCCAGCGGCGCGGGGCGGAGCAGCCACGCTATAAAAAGGCGGCGATCCGTCACCGCGGCGGCTGCAGGGCAGGCGTGTGGCGCGCGAATTAGCCAGCCTAATCACCGCCGCCCCTCCGCCCTCTTCGTTTTAATCCCGCGACAGCGATGGGCGCGTGTGCGAAGTCATGAGGATTCCCTTTGCAAAAGGCGTGGAGGAAAATGCTATACCGAGCTGTTTGAAGAGAGAAAGTGTGAAAACGATTTTTTTAAGTTCGACACTTTTTTAAATCTTCGTAAAACATATTTGAATATTGGAATAAATTTAAAAGAAATTTGATCATAAGATGTAACAAATTAATACATACCTGACGTTGTACCTACGTTGTTTAATCTATTAATTCTACATTTATTTTTTACATTTTATAAATAAATTGTCCATCACCTGTGGATCTGACAACGAACTAACACTCATGAACTACTGACAGAATTTTGTTACTACACAGTAGTAAAATATTTGGTCGAAACCACAGCTAATATATAACAAAATGTATTTAGTTCATTACAAGATAATTAAAAACTAAACATCCGATTTTAATGCTTCGTTTATTCGTAGAATCCACGACATTCCATGGGGTTCCCATTGGGATTTTAAAATAAACGAACTTAAGGAATAAAGATACCTGTAAGTTGTTCCTAAATTTGATTCTTTTATACGAAACAACATTCCATCTGCCTGAAAAACATTGTTTTGTTGCATCTAGAACTCTGGGAGATTTTTGGAAGTTCACAAGATCGTCAGCAACTTCCGAGTCAGTATACAGCTTTTACATAATTTTTTAACCAGTGTTTCGTAATACACTAGTAAGCCCCGAATGAGGTACTCGTGCACGGAAATAATAATTAGAAAACATTTTCTTTTATTTGAATCGAAACAAAAGATTGGGGAAAATAATTGCCATGTCTTTGTTGTTTATGCAGTAGAAGTATAAAATACAAGTATCCTTAGAATAATAGTTCACTCATATTTAATTATGTTCATGTTATGATATTTAATTTTTTTTTAGTAATAACAATCACAAGTATAATTTATTTACATGGGGGTGCCGCAACATTTTCAATTGAACCTTCAATAGACCGCTGGGGCTTCATGTTGAAGATTTGTGGAATATGACATTTGTAAATCAAAAAAAGTCTCCAATTCTCTTATCGTTTCTTAGCTTTATTTTTCCTTTCCATTTTTTCGTAATCTCCTCTTCGCATGTCAACTTTTTCACTAGTTTTCCTCCCATGGGATTTTCCTTGTAGTATGGTGCTTTTACCACAATGTTTTATCAACCATGCCCCCTAAAACTACACCCCACGGGGTTAGGACAACCACTCTCCTTGAGGTCCGCGAAATAGCGTCACTGACGCGTCCGATCTGGCGCCGCATTTTATAATCTCACACAAAATCACTGGTCTAAAACAAAAATATGCTGTTGTCTTCAGTGGCACATCAAACGCCAAGGAACCCCACCACCCTTGCCACGTATAAAAACTGCTTGCGTCGTCATGTCAGAATCTTTACAAATATTTCGTGAGAACTGTTCTGCCTCCCGTTCATAGGCACATTGCAATCACAAAGAAATGTTATGGTAGGTAATTCAAAATTAACCATATTTAAGTGATTCTGATAACAGGCAAATCAACGAAAAATTAAAAAGTTCGAACTTAAAAAATAAGTATCTTTCAGTGGTCCGCCTGCATAGGGATGTTACAGTCCATGTCGAAAAATAAATAAATCATGGTCTCGTGGGCGTTAAAAATAGCGATCTCAAGGATTAAACATGTAATGATTTCTTCCTACAGTGCGTATACCTGTAAGAGTTTGTTTTCTCGTTGAAATAAAATTTACCATACTTAATTTCCTGACTCCACTCCAGTTGAAAATTCCTTTTGCAAACTGACTCTCACCAATACATAACGTGCCGCCTTTACTCGAATTTACTTGGCACTTCGCTATAGAGAGATTGCTCTAAGGAACCGCTTTGCTAATTACTGCTTGGCATTACTGATTGCAATTTAACTGCAGGTTATTCCATGAAAATAATCTTATTAATGCTTTTGCTTATTATTAGTTTATTTGTAAATGGCTTCACTATTGTAATGTCACTGCCCTCCATGACGTTCATTTATTTCCCGACCTCTCAAAATGGTTCCTTCTTGGAAAAAAGAAACCTCTGTAATAAGAAAGGCACACTGGCTTACCTTCCATCTCCTTCATGGGCGTGGCGGCGGCGGCGGAGGCGGCGGAGTAGGCGGGCGGCGGCAGCCAGTCGTAGTAGACGCAGTCGGCGGGGGGCGGCGGGGCGGCCGTGGCTGCGGCGTGGGCGCTGCGGGGCGCGTACGGGGGCTGCTGGGTGGCGAGGGCGGCGGCGGCGCGCACCCCGTCGTACCACGCGGCGGCGGCCGCCGCCGCCGAGGCTGCCGCCGCCGCCGCCACGCCGCCGTCCGCCTCCGCGCCCTCCGCCGCCCCAGCCCCCGCCTCAGCGCCCTGCCCGGCGCCGCGCTCCGCCCGCGCCCACGTGGCGGCGACGCCCGCGGCGGCGGCGGCGGCGGGGGCGGCGGCGAGCGTCGCGGCGAAGTGGGCGCTCACTGCACCGACAGGGGCGGGGCCGGCCGCTGGCGCACGCTGGAATGCCCGGCGACACGACTCCAAGGCACAGTCACCGATGTACCACTCGGCAGCTTCGAAGGCAGGATCACTGTCGTAGCGCTGGGCAGCTTCGAAGGCAGGACCACCGACTCTAGCTCCCACAGGCGTTCGCGAGCATACGGAACTAACCGACTGTCTCCACCAGCCAGCGAAAAGGCACGCTAGCACTCCCTGATAAACGGCGTTCGCTCACCGCGATGTGAATTGTGGGTGCGCACCCTCACGCTGGCTCATGCTTTCTCGGGAGCTCGCGCCTGCCGTCCCACGGTGGCCCCGCGATGGCCGGCGACGCACTGCAACAGAAGAGGCGGTGACAGCGATGCTTCCGGCGACGCCTCGGAGGCCCAGGGAATGTTGCCATCAATGACGTAGCGTGCGGGGGGCGAAGGGATGGGTCTTCCCAGTGAAGAAAATGATACGATAAACAACATGACATGTGTATTTCCGTAGGCACAACTTGGGGATCATAATTTCGGAAACTATACCAGAGTCCTACATGGATATATTATAAACAATATACAATATATTATAAAAGTATTGGTTCAAAAATTCAGGGGCAGTATATGATTATT
Source organism: Gryllus longicercus (assembly GCA_038098605.1). Lineage (NCBI taxonomy): Eukaryota > Metazoa > Arthropoda > Insecta > Orthoptera > Gryllidae > Gryllus > Gryllus longicercus. The sequence continues at coordinate 665,687 of JAZDUA010000683.1, forward strand.
ATTGTTGTTGTTGTTGTGATATGATGAATTTTGCCTCGAAACCATTTGTTAATGTTCAAATACCAATTTTGCATACAATTTCTTCAACGATTTTATACTCGTATTCGTAACGAATTGTATTCTAACTGCTCATGGAACAAATTTGTATTCAAATAGTTTAACTTAATGAACCTACTGTTAACGCTTACTGTTACTCGCAACCAAGAACGCCTTCCATGCTGTTTTATATTTCTGTTGCTCATTATTACTTCCGAATTTTAAAATATTTTAATAATTTATGGCATTTTTAGGTACGTATTATTATAATTCAGTTGCTCTGTAAGGTTATATAATATTGGATCTGTTTAGATGTCGATATGATTTCCAGTACGTGAAGAGGTGGGGCATTAAACACCCACAAAACGTCTAAATAAAATAAAACACACTGATAGGCTGGCCAGATATGCTCCTAAATTTAATCTATAATTTTGTGACCCCGTCTCCCGACACGGGACATACCTAATCTCTGCCGTAATGAAAGACATGTGCGCCTTTCCCGCGGATAAATCACGGAGGAAAGAGTACTTGCAACTCCCGCGGCCTGATGGCAGCCAGTGTATTCGTTTTGCGAAATCACTATACTGAAACTGTCGTCAAATCATCATTCATGGGTCAAAATGCTGAATCCAGGAAGTTGCAATCACAATGATTTCCTAAATCTCACGATGTGACGCCTTACAAGGGCCGATGAATGGAAAGGAGGTCGGTTTGGCGTTGTTCTTTATAATATGTATAATCGTTTTTCTGCGTTTTTCTGCATTAGAGTTTTATTCCGTAGTAATACAAATATTCTAAAACCTCCAACATTTTATATTAATTTTTATTTAAACATTTTATTATCGCACGAATGCAATATTATTGGCATTTTCACCTTTTCTTCCTCGTTCGCCTTAAGGTCTTTCAAGGGAGTTTAGTATTAATGCTGACATTTTTGGGATTTGGGCATTCCTTGCCAAATGGAAGTTAAATACTTTGGCTCATTTAATTCATTCGTTTTCTTCTAGAAGCTATTGAAATTTAATCTTGATTTTTGTGGGGGGGCGGATAAACTGCTAGGATTACCCTGTCGAGCAGTAGGAAGGGAAACTTGAATAATTCTACAGAGATACGGGAATATTATATTAGTTTAGGGAGATTTAAGCATATCTTTGTGAAATTTAGATTTGATTCGACTTGGGATGTTTGCTGTTCGGCCTACGGGGAATTTCATGAGATGATGGAAGGGAAGAATAGAAATTATTTACTACTCTTTTTATACGTTCTAGCATGGTTTCCATTTGGAGTTATCTGTGAATGTGATGGTAATAAACCATGAAGCTTTAATTGAAAGGACTTTATTGTGAACTATTTGCATTTTTTGTATGGTGGTTCCCACACTAGGCAAGCATAAGTTAGTGTGGGTAGGACAATTGATTTGTTTAATAGAATCTGGCATTTGGTGTTAAGTGTTGAATGTTGATTTATAAAAGGGTATAGTTTTGATATTTTGGCATTGCATTTGTTGAATACCACATATTGAAATTTGTTGAACAATGGAAAGAGCTACTATTTCCGAGGAATTTACAACCCTGAACACGTAAAATAATAGCGAAAGAGGTCCGCTTCCCATTTCACGAAGCGCTCTTCCGTCAAGGATTTCTCGGAAGCCCCATGTTCTACCCACATTTCTGTCGCTCCTGCATCATGGGAGCGAGGGGAAGCGAAATCGCCATAACTTGTGGCGCCAGCGTGAGCGGTGAGGGTTCCACTATCTGTTCTCCGAAAGCGTTTGGCGCGTGGGATACAGCGCTCATTACGTCACCTTCCGGGAGATAACCGCCTTTCGACTGTAGGTCTGAAAAGCCACTGCCTGATGAGCCCTCTACCAATTTTCTGCGGGAAAGGGTCGCCCGTTCTAACACAATATGCATAATAATAATAATAATAATAATAATAATAATAATAATAATAATAATAATAATAATAATAATAGCCGAGAATCGATTAACGTAATCTTGCTGCAATTTTTATAACTGACACGTAAAAATACTATAGGTAGAATCAAATTTCATTATGATTGTCGTTTGGGGGACACGTGATGTCACTGACAGTAGTTTTCTAGTGACATGCAATAGCAGCAGCTTTCCCAGTGACGTAATTTACCCTTCTTACCCCCAACTCGTAATGAACAAATGAAAGGGAAAGAGAGCATCGAACTATCAAAGTCGTTTCTGCTACGCATTTATTATGCCCAATATCAAAATTGCTCCTTATCAAAATATCCAGACTGTGTAGGTATCGGAAAAATACAAAAACCTGGGGCTTCTTCGGAAACCAGGATGCACCTCGCACGTGGCAAAGGCAGCTAAGCTTGGTAATTGCTGCCTCTCCTGAGGGCCAATTGTCAAGTACAAAAAATAATGGACTTCGCAAGAATTTTGCGTTTATCTCGAAAATTTCGCTTTAAAAGCTGTTCGACCAAATGATGAATTTTCTCAAGAAAACATTAAATTGCCTTAATTTGGGTTTGGTCGCTTTTATCGTTTTCTCGAAAAATAACTTTTCTCTAACGGGCATTCCAATGTATACCGCCTAGTTTGCAAGCCGTCAAAGTCTCTGCGTCTATACGGCACTACGTCTACAAAGTCTATATTTGTTGCCTCTGGTCTGCTCTGTGGAGCGTGAGAGTCATTGTCATCCGCGCCTCGCCTCGGCCGCCTGACACCCGGATCGGAGGGGGCGTGGTCGCTGTGGAGAAGTGCGGCGTGTTTTGCCAGAGGGCGCTTAACTCGAAGCAACATCCCCTGCGCGAACATCGGCGCCACATTAGCGTCGCGTCGCGCGCACGTCAAAACACACCGTTCGCGTGCTGGCTCTCGGCCGACACACGCAGCGCGCGAATGCTTACTTGAATTGACATTTAATTAGAAAAAATACACAGATGAAAAAAGGATTCAGTAGTCAGAATGGTAACAATTTTAATTTTAACTTCATATATTAGAGTTTGGCTTTCAATTAGGGTACCCACTGATCGCCTAAATTCGTTTTTCCTGAATTTTCCAGGTTTCTTGCTCCTAAATTGAACCGTGTGCTTGGTACTCGAGTCCGGCTCGAGAATGTTTGTAACTATGTTAACACTATACATTTATAACGCAATAACTGGTTTTAAATTTTTTTAAAGTGATATTTAACCCAATAGTAATTGCGTCCGATTTCGTAACGCAAGAGATCGCGTAAGTTACATACGCAGCCTAAGTTATTACTTTTTTTAACTTTATGAGTTCCATAAAAACTTTCAGACAAGTGCTGCATTTGAATATCAAAATGTGTTTTTGAATATGATGTGAAGCCCAATAAACGTTAACGTATGGTATTTAAATCTGCCTACGTTGTCTCCAGGATGCACGAATTTTTTCTTTTTCCGCTGATAATTCATCACGAGTCATTTAACTGTCATGACAATAGTATGTCACAATAGTATCTATAGTATATGACATTAGTACACAATTCATAGTATACCGTTTTTCGGATTTACTGCTTGGCAAACTTCCTTCCATAACAGTAGTGCTATAATTCTTGCCGAGCCGCCTTTAAAACTATCTGAGAACAACGTTCTTGCTGTGAAAAGTTCTGAATCAGACTGGATGGTAAGAGTAAGACAGTGATGGACTCTATCTGTGGATATAATGATGAATTCAGAAGAGGTTCCGCGCCAACAAAATAAAATGGCTGGACTACACATGTGGCTCACGCGAGTGCTCAAGGGGTAATCTTCATTTAAATAATCGACCATAATACTGCTTGAACGCTGACCGCTTGAATACTGGTGAAATATTCGTAATAGATGGCATCTGTGTGTTGGATGCATTACAAAAATAATAATATAACTACTCGGAATTTTAAAATGACTATCACTTTTACTACTACTCGCCACATAGGCTATAACCCGTCACATAACAGCACTCATCATTCTTTCCCATCGCCCGGGTAGTCTCACTTTAAATACTTATTTCTTGATGTGACAATCCATTTTACAAGAATTGAAAAAATATCATTTTTTAATTGAATTTAACAGCACATCATCAATATAATAAAATTGAATCCCAGAACGTTATATAATCATAGTTAAGAAAATTAGTAATTTGCATTCCGAGTCACGCTGTTTAACTTCCTTGATTTCGATCTGGAAATTTCGGTGATTATTAATGTCCGTGTTTTGAGAAGGGTTGCTGTGGGCCTCAGCTCTTATCCGAGTTGTGGGTGTCAAATTGAGAAATCAACGGACGAGACACAACTTGACTGAAGTCTGCCTCTGCCTATATTACATAAAGTAATAAGTGAAGATTCACATTCAATGATTAAAAATCTCATCCTTTTATCTTGATAAGCCTTCTCGGAGGAAATACGTCAATCGAAATGTAGTTATTTTATTATTTACTGCGTAATGGTTTTGTCCTATATTTTGTAAATGTGGTATATACTAGTATTTTTCAACATATTGCTAATCTCCCCTAACTGTGTTCTTTAACAGCGGTCTCCACCAGGTTTTTTATTAATCTGTTTCGTCTTTACCATTTTTCAATGAACTCGTTTAACTTGTTAGCCGCTCTGTTTATTTGTTAATATCTGAGATATACTAGATGCTAAATGTGAATTTGACTTGTGTACTCGCCTGATTTCTTTTGGTTGCAAGACTCCTCAGGAGGGCACAAATACATCGGCGGCGTTTATATTTGAAACTACTGGAGTTATGACATGGGAGTCGGAACTCAAAACAGAATCGTAAAGTACAATATTATTCTGAAAAATGAGCCACAGCTATTTCTCAGAAGCCAGACGATTGTAATAACTTAACGTGGATCCTCTTTGATCACTAGGTTTCTCTTCTCTTGTATTTTATGTGTTCTTAATGCTCAATATTATAGTCTCAATTTATTTAAAAATGAATGTTCATTTCATCACATTCATAGAAGCGCAAACGTATATTCTGCTCTCTTGAATTTCACATACACGTTTCGCGGAATACACGTTTCGCATCATGAGCCTTCAATATGGCTGCGAAAAATGATCGTGTTGCCTTGTTACAAAAAGTTCATACAAAGTTCCTACAGGTAAAAATTATTACATTTTTCTTTCTTCGCGAACGAATGTAAGGTAAAACCAAACCTTTGAGTACTGGGCTATACCTTTAAATAACCCATGATTTTAATGGGTTTGAAGTGAGAGCGCGGGTGCTAACGCTGAATTGCACTAACACTCCCCCCCCCCTTTGAGAGCCCAGGTGTCTCAGCAGTACGCGGCAGAACGGACTACGGATCGCCCGCGATTTCCCTACTTCTCACGTGTCCCATTATATCCCCTTATTACACACACTTAAGCTTCCACGCACCACAATACCGCACTACCACACAAATCGAGAGACTTGATGGGAGCTCTGGGCTGTCCCGGCTAGGACGCTGCCCCGCTGGGGGAAACACCTGGAGTAGGAAATACCCATGGAAACGACGTAGGTCGGCGCCGAATCTCATCATTCAGTGGGGTGGAACACTGTTATCTCCGGTGATAAATCATGCACTACACTAAAAGAACTAATGACAACAGTAGTTGACAGGAAAAATCAATGTATCAATTATGAAAAGCGCAGAAGTCGTCATTTAAGAAACCGAAAATGCTGTGGGTAATGATTGTAAGTGAGCATGTCACAGGTCCTAATGTATCAAGCTGAACATTGAAAAATTTATCCAGAATTAAAATACATCTCATAATCTTTGGTCTTCATTTTCTCACAAATGGACAAGTGTCACTTATCTCTCCTGGCCTCTCGATGTCTCAAATAAACCATCGCAGCCAGTATGTTTTCTTTGTCATCATGACGAAAATGCATTTATTTTTTACTCAGCCATTAGCCACCTAATTTATAAAAGCCGCTCTTAGTCGCAAGCGCGGAGCGATGGGTAAAATAATCCCGGGTGACACGCGGGGACATCATTCCAGCGGCGTGTTGGCCTTCCGTTCGCTTCGATGTCCCAGCAGCTGGGCCCGTCTCACAATGGCCCATAAATCGCAGCGGCGGCGGTGGAGGCGTTGGCGGCGTCCCATGGCCGGGAGGCAGCGCGCCGATCGCCGTTTGTTTGCCTGCCCGCCGCGCGACATTTCAGCGCGCCGCGATCGCCGTTTGTCTTCGGCTCCGACTGGCCGCTCCCCGTTCCTCTTTCCGAAATCTCCCTGATTCGCCTCCATATTGGCAGTCACGCATATTGGCAATGGAGATGCGAATTTTTACTGCATATTCTTGTTTCGGGTGATTGAGAAAATACAATCACAAACCTTTTCTTTCAACCACTCTATCTTAAAAATTATGAGTTGCCGAATTTGCCGTTCATGTTCTGGATACAAACGCGAATTTGTAAATTGGCGAAAATGACCGTATTACGACAGTCCTATATCGCACACGGCACCGCTTTCGCATCCGACCACGCCAGCCAGCAGATAGATTGTCAGTGCACTCGGTGTTTGCACCTCCTGCGTATACCAAGTACGGCTGCGAAAAAATTGGATAATTACGAAAAACACTTTCTACGAGACGTTATCTCTGAGGCCAAAACGATAAAGCAATTATTTACTATTGTTATTATAATGAGGATCACGCTTGTGTGAGTTTTTTATTTCACCTGGAATAATTTCCCTATTTAATAAAGTTCGAAAAAATTGAGAAATCTGAATTTAAAGATCTGCTACGTATGTCTGTCCACACTTACTTGGCGCTCTACTGTACCTACAATTTAGGGAATTTTAATGTCTGAAAAACTGCATTCAAAAGGGTGGACTAGCGAAAAAACTGAAATTAAAAAACGTGTAGGTCAATTTTTTATTACTTAGAATAATTCAAATACTGTCTGGTAATAAAAGAGTCGCATTCATACTTCGTCTTCATACTACGTCCTGATAATAGTTTCAGGTATATTTTTTTCTTCTGTAAAATTTGATTTTTAGGATCTACTGTAATGTTGTTGTTTTTTTAATGAAAGAGAATGATGTCTCGCGGAGTGGATTATTCGAAAAATAATAAAGATATAATAAAAAAAATTACAATGCCCGCTCAAATTCTCAGGAAACTAACAATGCAACTTTCCCTTTGACAGTAGTCAATGATTTCGTTAGACACGTAGGAACGCGGGGAAAATACAAAAGTAATGAAACAGCTTCGATTTGACTGTGAGGACTGCAAAAATTTGATTGCTTTATTCTGCCTATTCGCACGAACCAACTGAATTCACTCCCTGATTACGACAGAGCCGACGACATGCGATAGCAAATCTCCAAGAAAGATGCTGTCCGTTATTAAATATTTCCTATTTACGTGTTGCATTATGGAACAGTACCTTTTTTTAACACTGTCGGTACGTATTTTTGTGGTATTACTATACTTTGCTATGTTATTCCAGTATTCCTGAAGTCAGTTTTTGTTAAAATAATTATTTTATTGCAGTTTTATACGAGAGTATTTTATATTTTTCATGAGCATTGTGAGCGCAACTTTTTGGAAATCGTTTTCTATGGTTTTGTTGAGTCTACAGCACTTCCGTTCCTGTAGCCTCGCATGATGCATTTTTGCTGCAGCTTCTATATATTTTTCATGACCAGTGCGAGTGCAACTTTTTGGAAATCGTTTTCTATGGTTTTGTTGAGGTTACAGCACTTCCGTTCCTGTAGCCTTGCATGCTGCATTTTTGCAGCAGCATCTCTAATAATGTAGGGGGGGGGGGGCATTCCTCTCCGGTGGCCAGCACGTGGAGTCGCGCAGCTGCTCTCTCTCCCGGCGCCGGAAATCTTGCAGGCACGTTCCGCGCCGCGTCATCGCGCGGCCCTCGGCCCACGCCGCGTCGCCCAGCGCCACGTCACTCACCGGGCGGATTGCTCAGACGAGATCGATTGCGCCGCTCCTTCCCGTGAATTCTCCAACGGAGCTAATCCCACCACGCGCTCCCACGGCGTAGGGTTAACACGTAATGTATGGAAGTGTGTGTGTATGCATATGCATATACATATACATATATATATATATATATATATATATATATATATATATATATATATATATATATATATATAAATGGAATACATTCATGGTACACACAAGATGAAGAAATAGTAATTGCTGGTACAATGAATGGAAATAAAAAATGAAATCTTCACATTATAATGCTGTTCAGAAAACATTGGGTAGCCTAAAACGAATTACGGATTATAATCGCCCAGCAATTTGTTTGGCTTCTGTAGTAATTTTTTATTTGGCATTCTCACACGAAGGTGTGTGTGTGTGTGTGCGTGCATGTGTGTTCGTGCGTGTGTGTGTGTATGTGTGTGCGCGCGCGCGTGTGTGTGTGTGTGTGTGTGCGCGCGCGCCCACTCGAAGCGCGAGCGAGATATGAAAAAGGAAAGACAGCGCATGCGTGTTCCGGTTAATAAAATTTTAATCGATTTCAATTACCAATTCAGGTTAATAAAAGTACAATAATTATAACACAAATTACAATAATAAATTATTGATGGGTACGTTCAAAATAATATTTGTTTTTTAGGATAGAACTGTAGATATGCTTCGGAATTCTTTATTTGGTGTGAATATAGTATTAAATATAATGGTAATTGATGCTTCTAAGACAACTTTTCCTAATTTATGAGATATTGATCATAGAATGAATGCCTCTAGGATGGCTCATGGGCAAAATTCCCTTGGTGTGATCCCGGGTTCGGTCGAGCCAAAAATAGAGTCGTAGCTTTCCTTTAAAAGCGTCTTAGTTTCTGAAGCTGTGAAATGAATAAAAGCTCAAGCAGGTGGAGTTTGCTGCATATGGTGAACGGAATACATTCATAGTACATCGTCGAAAGGCATATGCAAATACAAATCTTTTCTGGTTGAACTGGAGTGACTGATGGAATGACCTGTGTGAATTTATCGTGATCTCTAAGGAAATTCGGATTTATGTGAAAGTGTTAGGATGGTTACGAGCAAAACATTATAATAAATCCTGTAATATCCTTAAAGGTGACATGTAAATGAAATGGAATTTCATCTAGGTTTCTATTAATTCCCAATGGATAAAAGCAATGGCAAACTGTTAGTTGAGGGAATAGTAATTGCTGTTACAATGAAAGGAATTATAAAATTAAATCTACGTATTATAATGCTGTTCAGAAACATAAAGCGAACTAGGGATTATTATCGCTTTGTTTGGCTGCATTAGTAATTTGATTCTTGTCATTTTCACACGAAACGTGAGCGCAAGGTTTTGTTTTTTTTGGGGGGGGGGGAGGTTGTTTGTCGAGAAGCTAGGAAGTCGACGTTTTTGAGGCGGCATTCAATGTAGCCGTTTCCCTCCTCTGTAACATCAGCCTTGTGCACTGATTCCTCGTAGGAAGTCTATAAACAAGCAAGCGCGGCGGACTGACGCAAGTGAGCGTGAGTGTCCATGCTAAGCTCGTCAACTGCTTGTGTCATTAGTAGAGTTCGGATTTTTGTGTAAAAGCATATTTTACGCCTTTGGGCAGAAAATGGGCTCACTTGGTGTGCGCATGAAACACCCAATCCATACACAGTTTTTGAGTAGCTATGAGTGTGCGTGTGTACGGATTCGTCACTACACAGATATATCTACAGTTGACTACGGTTATAGTGAACTCAGATATAGTGAACCCTCGGTTATGGTGAACTTAAATCACTGGTCCCGTTTCACTTACATTACAAAGAAGCACAAGAAGATTCGGTTACAGTGAATCTGAACCTCGGTTATAGCGAACCTCGGTTATAGGAAACACGACCTGGAAATTATATATCTCTTGGAAGATAATATATTGTCTCAGTGCCATAAATTCCCACACTTTGAAGCTTGAAAAAAAATATCGGCCAGAGCTCGATAGAAGAAGCCTCCCCTGGAGTTAAGGTGGCGAACCCGGAAGAAGGACTGATGACTTCATGCTACTCAGTTTCACGAGCCACACGGGAACTCTAATCAATACCGGAGCGAATTCCGGAGCAGTACCCAAACAAAATGGTCACTGTCCGCGCACGATCTTTCTTTCCCCATCCTTGTCACTGACACTCCCATTACACTTACCCTTACACTTACATGCACTAAACTACCATTCACAAGTACTCGCGGGACGCCAGTCGGGGCAATAGTGCTTGTCCCCACTGGGCTGGTGTCCCTCTGGCGCAATACCTGGAGGGGGAGCTGATATGTAGACCGCTGCCAATCTCACCATCCAGTGGAAGGAACATCGTCACCTCCCGGGAAAAAATCTTTACTACACTCACAAGACTAATGACCATAGCAGATGACGTACCCGGAAACATCAATCAATCGTGTGAACGAGAACAGTATTGCTTTGAAAACTGTTGAATAATATCATGAACACAATCCAGAAAATTAAAATAATAGTATAGAAGCCACAATTTAAATAAGGTTTATAAAATAAACAAAAATTACTTTATGGAAATGTGTTGAACTATACCAAAATATCACACGCATTTGTTAAATACAAGTTATACTTGTAATAAACCAAATTTATTTTAACGTTTTTAAAAAAAATGATATTGTTGGCTCAATGCTTAGATTTAAAATAGGACAAATTCTGATAAACTTCACAGAGTAACACTAGATTATACTTGGAATATAGTAAATTATAGATCGATTCGGGAGGCGAAATGACAAATTGTAACCTACGTAAGATAAGTTTTTATGAATTTCAAACAAATTTTCATTTTAGAAACCATCAATGACTCAACATTTTTCATTCCGCCCGGCACAGTCTCAGTCAAAAGCATATATTTTGTTGTAGAGCCATTTACCTGTATTTTCATTGAATATTTTCAGAACATTCATTTCCTTGTGAATTTTCAATGCAGTTTTCCTTTTTTCAGAAATTTGTCACTCTGAACGAAATTCTTAGTCGTTAATCGTTGCCCTGAATTTCAGTTTATAATATTCTCATCTGAAAGTCTTTGCAAATCGTAAGGTAATGTATTTTAAACGAGTTAATAAGGAGTTTTTGCACGGCGAGCTGTTACAGTAATCGACAACACTATCAATTTTCGGCGCATGCGCAGTTAAAGTTTCGCATCACTTTCGAGCATCTGCGCATGCGCAGATGATCGAAATTGCAGTCGATTGCTCTACGCCATGTCGGGGATAAACTTTTTAATTTCTTCGGCCTCTCACAGGATGTGACCGATCCATTATATTCCCAATGTGTTTCTGATCAGTAATCGCACACGAATATTTCTCTCGCGGTATTCTGCAAGAATTTCTTTAGCTATTCTTTCAGAAATATCTTTTTTATTTGATGTTCAGTGTTATTTCAGGCAGTATCAAAGAAAGTCTTCTATCGCGTTTCAAAAATGACAACACAAAATCATTGGTTCGTGATATTAATTCCATTCAAGCTCAGTCATCAGAATTTTAAGATTCCGTCTGTAGTATTAAATATTCCTCAAAGAAGAGCGTATTATAAAAAAAGTACTTCCTATGAAGATATTTATGTCTATATAACTAATTAAAAATTCAAAAAGACTGCAGCGGTATTGGTAAAAGTGAAACGATTACCTTGAAATAGTCATTCACACTTGCCATATTATCGGTAAAAAGTGATATGGTAAATGCAAACGTGGAATAAAATATATTCAAGATAGATGGTTCTCTCATTATACTACACCAAATGTTCAAAATGCGGGTTGCCGTATGCTCATATCAGTTGGAACTGGAGGCTTGAGTGGTCTTTTAAGAATAGCGTCCAGTACACCTTGTCGACTGTCGCAACCTATTTACTTCCTACCTTTTCTCACATCATGAACAACAATTAAGTTTTTCAACGAACTCCCGTGAGCGGCTGTTAAGTCGTTTCACTAAAAGCTTCACTTGTCGTCACTTTCGGTTTCGCCTATGTCACCGGGCCAGTCCACAATCATTAGGCGATAACACCCAGTTCTCCTGAACTGGGCTCCTGCGAACAGACGCGCGCACTTTGTCACTGTCATACGGACTTGGTCCCAAAAGAAACTCAGGCGATTTTGTCACCTAAAACCAAAGCTGACGCTGGAAAAGGCCACTCAAACAACTTCGATAAAGAGAATTCATCCATAATTATTGAACATACACTCAAAGAGCTTGTCATATTAAGGTAAACCCTTAATCACATTGAATTTTCGCTAATCTGCAACCTCACGACGTCATTGAAGTAATAAAATAAGAAATAAAAGGGAAATTGGAGTTCCATGACATTATCTAAATGAAAACAACTTGTGACGCACAGTATGCGAAGACCAGATACAAAATACTAACCCTGAACATCAAAGCAACATACAAGGTGGAAAAGCGAAAGAAAAAAAAAGAAAAAAAAATACTCATAATCCTCCTAGAAGAACGGTCATTTACTATTTTTCAAACAAATATCTAAAACTCTGTAATTATATAGAATTTCTAATAATAATATTCACAACGCAACTTTTTAATGAAGGCATTTAAAGAATGTTATAAAATCAATCACAATGTGAGTGGGGAGAAACATAAATGTCATTTTTGGAGGGAAATGTTACGACCCTGCTGTTTTATAACAATTAACTGTCGATCATTCTGGCGGCACCAAATAATACTGGCAAAAATAATACAATAAAAATCTAGGGACAAACGGAGCCTATATATTAGCGAGAAAGTAAAAATATAGTGAGAACGTAAAAATGGTAAGAATATCCCTGTCGTTCACATTACTGCACAATAAAACTCGCAACACTTTCCGTAGCACAATCATCAAATTTAACACGCTCTTTCGAAAGTATTTGAGTTGCTGGCATTGTGAAAGTAGCACTTTTTTTTATCTTCATTGATATTTTTAATGTGACTCAATGTAACAATACAAATGACAACGATCGTCGTAATCTAGAACTAAAGAGGTAAACTGTCTAAGGTGAACGTTCTATTACCGCCATTTTAACATTACAGAAAAAGTTTTAATGCTTGAAAAAATTGGAGACGACACTCCCTATACCCATTTATTGCACAACACCAAAAAGTAACAAATCCAAACGTATTAACTCCAAGATAAAATATAGTTCGTATTGAAATGGTCATGAAACAGAATTTTAACGTTTTCTGAAATTATACTATTTTTTCTGAATTTTAATAGTCGTTATAATTCGCCACATGTTTAGTGTACGTAAAAAAATTAAATACCGAGCTAAGTGGCTCAGGGCGTAACGCGCTCAATTCACATTCCGGAGGCCCGGGTTGAATCCTCGTGCCGGCCATCCTGACCGGAGTTTTCGTGGTTTCACTCAAACATCCAGGCGAATACTGGAATGGTTCTACTGGAAAGCTACGGCCGCGAAACCGGTGTCGCTAGCGAATTCGTGAACTACTGAAGCCACGAAAATTAAGCGAATTTCAGAAATCGCGGGTTCCTCGTTGGGTGAACAACTAGGAACCTCGGGATATAACGGCTCCGAGGCCCAATTACTCTTTACATATAATGATTAAGTACAATTTTTTTTGAACTTAACATAAATTGCAGTTTGAATATATTTCGATTTATTTATCAATACTAAATGAACCTCATTTAATATTAAAGGTTCATATTATTATATTCGAATTACAAGCCGAAAGAAACGCGATGAAGTGATCGCGACACGAGCACTCGGTAAACATCTCTCGCGTATATTGCAATACATCAACAAAACAGAGGACGAGCGCCTTTTATCTTCAATATTTCACCAGTGTCAGCGAGTGCCCTGTGTTTCATGACACTGGTTGCGATGCATGTTATTTAGGCCCATAATATTGAGAGTTCACACTATCATGTATATCACTTAAAAAGCTGAAATATACGTCACTGATTATCTAATGCTGTTTCAGTTCACTGAAGAAATAACCTTGACAAAATAGAGGACAAACACAAATACAAATATAATTAATCTTGAAAGTTCACACAGTCATCAAATTTGCCTCAAAAACAGAACTGAACGCTTCGCGATGGCGAAGGCGAAAGGGTCGCAAAGACGACTTTTCCTAAACAACCTAAACAATAATATGTGAGATCTCTAGTTTAATATTAATCTATCACACTCTTAAATATGACAAAAGCCAAACGATTCTCATCGAAATGAAAAATGCAGAAGATCGCCATGAACCAGCCAAACGAGAATCCCGAGTTACAGAAGTGGCAGAACACTATTGAAGGAACTTTAATCTTGGGACTTGCGCTCTGTCATCAAACTCGCTTAAAGGAGATAATAATTGATCAAAAACTAAAAATGTAACGAAAATTTTCTATCTGAACCCGCAAAAAATAATCGAAGGAATAACTCACCAACAAAACAAGACGAACAACAAGCCCTGCATTACATACGAATATTTCAAACCAAGCCATAAGCCATTACTCAAAGCGCGAGATTAATAAAACAGTATAGACACAATTATTCAACACCCATAAATAGCTGACGCAGAAATGAAAATTACTGCAGAATGACAAACTCGAGACGAACGTAGTCAAAACCGATCCCGTCACAAGAGACCCTTTCACACACTCAATGACTATTTGAAGCTTGTATTTTACTCTTGATTGTTTGGATATTAAAATGAACAAATGAACGTTGTAGAAATCGAAATTGCACGCTTCGCGATGGCCAATAGCAAGGCGCCGGGCAGCGCCAGTCAACGCGTGCGACGATGATTGCTTGAGGGCGATGACGGCTGGTGGGAAACTCTCCGTATAACCCTAAGCCGTATTTTACAGATTCCAATACAACCTTAAAGACGCAATTTGATTCGCGACACTTACATATTGACCGTTGGACAAGTCTGAGGTTCTACACGACGCTTTCACTTTCATAATGGGTTCTGTATAACACATTTCTACGCTAAACGCTACGCGAAGCTCGTCATCTCAAACAAAAGAGTATCACACTGTCGTCGACTGCGTGCATGTCCGACTCCACACATCGCGGTGGGAAACGCGTCAGAGCGACGCGGAGGAAGGGCCGCTGTGTGCATGATGGCGGTGGCTGTGAACAGCAAAACCACAGTTCAGAGACCCGTAATAGTGATTCTTAAACAAACCAAAAGACTCTGATGCAAGTCACATGACTGTTCCACAAAGAGATCTTGCTATCCATCGAAGAATCGAATCATATGCGAGAAGGCGATGCGAAAATATAAACACATTACCACAGACCTAACAACCTTAAAAATGACATCCTTTGCACAACATTTATTTTCGAACGTTTGTTAACACTGTCAAGAAACTGCTTGAAAAGTTTAATGTAAAGCAGAGGTAATTTTGACACTTGGTCTCTCATACAACTTTGAAAGGTTTCCCAACGCAATGAAGAGGCATATGCGAAACAACGCCGCGATCACGTCGTAGACAAATTACTACTAATCAACAACCCTTAAAAGTCACACGCCATTTAATCTCGATAGATCACACTGTCAAAAATTCACGTGAAAAACGGAACTCAAGCAGACGCAACTTAGGCAATTTGTCTCGTGCGGAACTTGTGCATTTGTATGTCAAAGAGGTCTCGCAAGCATCGTAGAAGCACATGCGAAAGAGCGCCGCAAACACGTCATACACATATTACCACATAACCAAGAACAATCTAAACTAAAGAAACACTCTTGGCACGGCATTTAATATTGATTGTTCGCACTGTCACGTCAACGTAGCGTGAAAAGTTCAATTCAACGCGGAGGCAACTTTGACACTTAGTCTTACATTGAAAGGTCATGCAACCCGTCCAACCGTTTGACGACATCGTCTGGATGGCATTCAATCTCGAACGTTCACACTGTTATCTACTTGCTGGAAAAGTGGAACTCAAACACAGACGCAACCTAAGACGCAGACAACTTAGACACATCTAGGTGACTCACGCGGGACTTTGAAAGGTCTCACAACACATTGAAGCGGCTTACTCGGAAGAGCGCAGCGAACACATCTTAAAACACTACCACATTACCAACAACCCCAAAAAAGATACCCTTTGCACGGCATTTAATCTAGAACGTTAACACTGTCATCAACTCGCTTGAATATTCGGGACTCAACGCAACGCAACGCAGAGCAGCAGACCCGAGCGTGCACCTCGGACCACACCTCGAACGTTAACACCGTAAACACACGTGAAAAGCGGAACTCAACACAGACACAACTTGGGCAATTTGTGTTATGCGGAACTTGAGATTGTCAAAGAGGTGTTGCAACGCATCGAAGAGGCTTATACGAAAGAGCGCCGTGAACACGTCTTAGACACATTACCGCTAACCAGCAACCCAAAAAAGACACGTTTTGAACGCCATTTAAACTCAGATTTTCACACTGTCATCAACTTGCGTGAATAGCGGAACTCAACACAGACGCTACCTAGAAACAGACGCGAGACTTCGAAAAACCTCGCATCCCACCGCGAATATATGCGAAAGGGCACCGCGAACACATCATAAGACACTTTACCACATTACCAACAACCCGAAAAAAACCTGTGCACGGTATTTAATCGCGACTGTTCACACTGTCATCAACTCGCGAGGAAAAGTGGGACTCAACGCAACGCGGCAGCCAGAGCACCAGGCAGAGCGTGTGGCGCGGGCCGCGAGCGAGCGAGCGGCGCGGCGCGGCGGCAGCGGCTGAGCGTGCGTCTGAGGCGGCTGGGCGGGCGGTCTTCATCGCCGGCGTAGATCCCCGCTGGGCGCTCGTGCTCGCGGGGGCTACTCACCTCGTTTGTAATTGTCAACGGGGCGGCCGGGCGGCCGGGGCAGCCAGGCCCATTCACGCCTCGCCCGCGGCAGCGGCGGCGGCGGAGCGGCCTCTCTTGCGGCGCGGCGCTGGTGGCGAGAGCTTTACGCGCGCGCTACCGCAAACACACACACTCACACATACACGCGCGGACGCGCCGCTCGCGCGAGAGGGCGAAAGAGAGAGAGAGCGAGACAGACGCGCGGCGGGCGAGAGCGAGTGCTCTGGGCGAGCGGCGAGAGCGATGACTGCTCGCGTCCGCGCGCGCCGCGCCGCGCCGCCCGCCGGGCACCCCGCCCCGCCCCGCCCCCCTGGGGAAGGAGGAAGCGGAGGAGCAGGAGGAGGAGGAGGCTGCCATTGGCGCGGTGCCCCGGGCGCAGGGCGGGGCCAGCCGGATCGCCGCGTACCGCCGACGCGCGCCACCGTGGGACCCCGCGCCGCGGCACGCGCACCCTCCGCTCCCGCCCAGGAGGAGCACGTGGGGTGCCTCTCTCCTGCACGCGCCATTAACTGTTTCAAAAAGTGCCTGCTCTTCGAGGGCGGATTCTGAAAATATTTAAAGCTGGCCCGCTTTAAAAAAATGAAATAAAACGATTTATTGTAAATGATGAAGGCCTTTACGGGGTCACCCGAACCGTGAAGAGCATTTCCATGACTGACCGAGGAAGTCTACGACTTCACAAAACGTTTTAGTGTCTTTATTTTTAAATGTACTATTGTAATTTAAATGTCTGTGGTGCTATATAAATAATGTGAAATTCAGAGGTTTCGAGCATTAGAATTTGATAGTTAAGCATATAAACCTTGTTTATAAATTATTTGTTAATAATGTTTCTACTTGAAATAGTTTGAATTTTAATTCGTCATCCTAAACATTAATTAAAATTTCCGTGCATTTCGTCTGCAACTGCAACAGTTATCGTCAGTGTTGACATCAACATATACAGCTTACATTGGTATTTTAAATCTTTAAAATATTTAACTGTGTTCAAAATACGCTAATCGTTAATAACACTGAATAAACTCAGAAATAAAATATGATTTTGAGGGTTTTCGAGGGTAGTCCAGCCATGACCATAGTACCAATGACTTCACTCACGCTGTCAAGCCATGTTGGTTTGGATGTGTTATACCCCATTCCTGCATATTTTATATGTATTTATTTAACGACAAAAACTACGGAGGAAACATACGGAGGAAATGGAATCTGTGCACGTTTTATTGAGCCCCGATCTTCCTACTCTCGCTCTTCAGTAAGATGAATTATGAACAATTGTGTCAACAAGAATTTCGACAAAACGTGTTTATAAGAAATATATATTCCGTGTGATAAAAGCTATTTCCACCGTCAACGGAGGTATAGATTTTGGCTCTAATCTTTTATAGTGTCTTACGTGAAGGAAACTACTCCTCACCACGGTAATCCCGGTAAAATCCGGTAATTAGATAGAGCTGTTAATAAAATAACTGTATACCCCAAGCACATCGCAGAGCTCACGAAAACGTGCGGAGATAGTAAAGCTTCATTTTGGTGCAGAAAAAATGATCTCAGCCTTTGCCATGAGTATATGAATTTCGCTCTCGGGAACTTCATTCTCATAATCTGGCAGGAATGTTATGGTTCGTGGTATTTCTGTTTGTGCATCTGTGAACAACCGAGTTAAAATATAGTAGATATTAATGTGGTGGAAGAAATTCAGTGTAACGTATACGAGAGTATTTTCTCTTTCTTAAAATTACGTCGTTCAGTCTACAAATGCTTCTTGTATCTATCATGGACTCATTTTCGCTTCGTAAAACAGAAAATGGCGTTCTGACTAACCTGTGTTGTTCGTGGGTCTTCGAGTTTCAGGAGACGTGTAAACCAAAACGAATGAAAGAATGAAAACAAATGAAAAAATGTAATTGTAAGTTTTTCCGGATTTGTATCGCATTTCGGACTGGAGACATCTAGCATCAATACACGAGCATCTCTAGGGTATCTTGCGCAGCTGAAATTTATTATCACGTTTATCGTTTTGTTAGTTTCTAGGTGATTTATTCTTCTTAATATTCTTACTTTTTAATACCCGAAATAAATAATTGGATTATAATTCTTTCATTTGCAAAGTCATCAAAACACTTTAAACACTAAGAGTATCATATTGCCCGGCTTGTTGTAAATATATTTTTGGGGTAATATTTGAGTTACAATAGATAAAACTGTTTTAATGTTCATCAATGTTTCCTATTACCTTGGAAACTAACATAACTAGTCGCTATCAGAAATTTCACACTTACACCCTTATACTTCTTTCAATAAGTACTTCAGTGTATAACAGTACAATAAGGACATATAACTTGTCGGTATCAGGAATTTCCCACTTACCCTTTTGCGTCTTTTAAAAAGTACTTCAGTGTAGAACAGTACAATGAGCACGCTGTATGAGAATTCCAGGAGTCTCCCGTGCAAAAATAATGCACATTATTTCAAACGCTCTGATACTTAAATTCTGATGGGGTCCATACATTTCCCATTTCTCTCTGAAAAAGGGAGACCTATAAAAATATGAATAACTGTGAAGAGCTCTTGGTATACGATTACTGTAGATATGCTGAAGAAATGTTCTAGAACATCGCTTCAAGAGATCCCTTGTGGGACCTCGTGGCACAATGTTCGGAATGACAGGCAATGTCTATGGAATGCGAACAATTTTAAAGAAGAAATTCCGTGAATTCTTTGTTGACAATGAGAAAAGAAATAGTGCAGGACGGGCAACTTTTACGATTCAATAGCATCATCGTCTACATTCTACTGACCTGGCGGGGACACTTGTTTTCGGTTGCAAGATACACAAATTTTCTCCAATTTTCAATTCAACGTTAATTCACAAGGCAATATTAACAAAATGGCTAATTCAGGGAGTTCCCTCGCTTTTAATGAAGCATCCTCATCGTCACATGGCATATGCGAATGTCATCGCATTTCTTTTGGTGTTGACAATCCCAAGAAAGTGAAGCGGAAAAAGAACATGTGGCAACGCCGTGATAAGTCTATCAACAGGCAATTGATGTCGCGACGTTGCGTCGTTTAACTTAGTGAACACTTTTGGTGACATATGCAATATCCGTTATGAGACACATTCAAGGGAGTGGTGTGTGTGAGTAATGCGAGCATAAGTGCACACGTGTCAGCATTACGCCATTGTGAAGTGTACGAAAGAGACAAGCGTAAAACCGTGTGCATTTTCATTGCAAATCGTAATTACTGTAAAACTATATGTTTACAACTCTTTTCGTGTCTCTCGATGTTTGTTGTTCATTCGGGATGTAGATAAATAAAAGCTGCCAAAAATAAACTGAGAAGTACGAACAAACCATTAAGAAACAATTAAAAGCCTGCCTCCTGTTCATCTGCATCGGTAATAAAAATTTTTAATGCAATTGCGTGATATTTAAGGGATAAAATTTATAACAAATTGCAATACATATAAGTTTACATGAAATTATGCATACAAAAATTATAAAAAGCGAAATATCATCTTCGACTTCTCCAAAGCAACCTCAAAGAGTCCATTGCACAAATAATATCTTTCTTTCGTCGCCACAAAATGGCATGGTGGTGTTAGTGCAATCCTTTTTGCATTCTGTAAAGTAGTGCGAAAATAATATAATAAAATTAATTATTGGAGGTTGCTAGTTTCCCGCCTATAAATGTCACCTTCGACTGTACACAGACTTCAGAAGTGGATTGAAAACAATGGTTGTGTCACAAAAACGCTCCTGGAAAGCAAAATTCGTCTTTGAAAGTAGATTTTGGGCAGAGCTCATTTCATGAAGTCGTACGCTTCCGCGGCCAGAGTCATGTGCGTGATCTTGGCTGTCCGGGTGACGCCGCATCGAAGGTTGTGTTGCCGACGTTTCGACCATCTTGTCGTGGTCTTCCTCAGGGCTGGTGATCATTACTCACACCAGTCCTGAGGAAGACCACGACAAGATGGTCGAAACGTCGGCAACACAGCCTTCGACGCGGCGTCACCCGGACAGCCAAGATCACGCACAGAGCTCATTTCAGTTTCAACGACCCCATACATCGGCTTCTGACACTCTCGCTCAGGAGCCCAGACAATGGCCCTTCGATCAGCGCGGCCTTTCAATCGGAACGGTGCCACGCCCTCTACCCCCTCTCCTTCTCCCATTGCCCTTCTCACCCGGGCACGTGCCTTCGCTGCCGGGCCAGCAACTGGCATCCATTACAAGATGTAATACAATGTTGGAAGGTCTACAGCCATACCAACCTCATGTAAATCACCTACTTTAGCTTACAACGGCTGAGGTGGGTTTGGGCATCAGCTGATGTCACTGCAGTGCCTCTGACCGGGAGGTTAGGGTCTCGATTGTGGCGTATTTTCGACTCTAGCTAGATAGCTGGGCAGAATTCATCTGTTGTCAGGAAAATAATTTTAGCCGTCGCGGCGGCTGCATTGACAGGTAGTTTTTCGTGGTTTATCTATTCACTTCCAGGCGAAGGCCGGAGCTCTAGCCTAACAAATGAGCCACGCAATACGCGCTATTTTTCCTTGCTCCTTGGCCTATTCCCACCCCCTACTTACACAAACATATATACTCGTATGCCAGAAGAATAGTCGGTCTCTGAGAGCTTATCACGGCTGCGGGTTACCCCACTGTTGGGAGGAACCTAATTGGAGAAAACCCCACAAGCGGGCGTGTAAGTCGGAGCCAAATCTCACCATCCAGTGGGAAGAACACTGCTACCTCGTGTTATGAAAACAAGCACTTAAATAACTGTGTACTAAAAATGGTTCTTCATTAAATTCGATTTAATAAAGGGTATGGCTGAATTCATAATAACATAAACCATACATGCATAGAGTTAGAAAATATCTCAAAAACGATGAAAAGGCGGTCGAGTAAGGTAAATAGTACGTTACATATCGCTAAGAGATCAATACAATAATGTGCTCGTTTGTAATTAATGTTACATTCTCTCTTCGGCGCTGACTGAGTAATTGGCTTACTTGCATTTAAAGGTCTTTTTTAGCCGTTTGTACAAAAATTAAGAAGAAACACTCAATATGGATTGGCGTATACCTGTTATAAGGCCACAAGGAATGGATAAAATTCCATACACAGGACTTCAAGATTTCGATGTTCGATTTTCCAAGGCTTCCCTTCATTAAAAGTAAGAAGGTTAATGCCATGTAATGTTGACCATTCTGCTCTCTTGGACTCCGAGCGTAGGTGAGGGAAGAAGCTTACGGCTGCTCCACACATTCGGCAGTAGCTAGCGACCGCTCATCAACTCCCGAGTAGTGTATGGTTTAGTACTATTTGCCGAGCGACGAATATTCGGTGCTCGCACTATCCACTGCGTGTCGGTCTTCGGGTAACAGCTAAGAAAGCGAACATTCGCCATACACCAGGTGATCGGAATTGGGAGAGTAATAGTTCGTTACTCGTCGAAAACCGAATGAATGAAGCCACCTTCACACGTCTGTGGCTTCCCCTCTCATGGTCAGATAGTGTCAGATGTAGTTTGCCTTCCTCTTCCTGTGGATGGATGGGTGGATGAATGGATGATGGATGATGGATGATGAAGAGAGATAAATAATTGTGGAAGAGATGCAGATGCGTAAGACGAAGAGATGAACATGCATATGATGGAGAGATGAATATGCATATGTGAACTATGTCACGATCACATGGCGAAAACATGCAGCGGGGACATTCCGTGTCTTCCTCTCTCTCTGTTAAATATTTATCTTTTGCTTCCGACTCTTCCGTCCTTCATTAGCTTTCCCCTCATTAGTCGATCTGAAGAAGCGGGAATTTATTCATATAATTTTCGGTACAGAATTGCCGACGATTTGGCTCGTGCAGCATCTTAAATAAACTAATCTTATTTTGTCTTATAACCAACGTTACAAAGACGCAGTGACGTAACATTCGTGCCCGCAAGTCACGCAATGCTGGTGGGCCGAGGTAAAAGAGGGTCTATTTTTTCGGGGTATTTTTATTATATAATGTACCAACACTACTTGAGTATGGTATACACGTTTATAAAGAAGGCCCGGATAAATGTTTTGCGGGCGGGCCTACTTTCATTTCGTTACGCAAAGACTTCTTTGGACGTACGTTCTTTATATTGTTCTTTGTTGTACGTTCTTGAATGTTCTTTATATTGTTCATTGTTTGTCTTCGTTTTTTTCTTCCCTTTTTAAAATAACGCTATCACTCGTTCTTAAACTATACTATATGTAATAGAAGAGCGGGTCCCCGGCGCGCGGCCGCGACTGTACCTCGCGACCCATCCCCGGGCGGCGGGCGCTCGGGGCGTCGGCGCGCGTCGCTCGTCGCCCATTTGTCCGGCGCGCGGCGTCTCCCATTGGCGCGTCACTCGGCGCGGGGCGGAGCTTCCCCGCGCGCCCCCTCCCGCGCCGCCTCCGGCGCCCCGCGGACGCCCGTCGCCGCCGCCACCGCCTCCGCCGCCGCCAGCACCTCCGACGCCGCCGACGCCGCGCGGGCGCCGCGGACGCGTATTTTCGGCGGCCCGTCTGTGCGTCGGCGCCGCCATTAGCCCCTCCCTCCCCGGCCGCCGCCGCCACCGCCGCCGTTGCCCTGTCGCCGCCTCGGCGTCGAGCCCCGGCGTGGGCCGGGCCGGCGCTCAGGGCGAGCTCGAAATACGCTGGCACCCTGCGCAACATCGGCGGTTCCGGGGTGGGGTGAAAGGCAGACTAACTCGCCCTTTAGTGTGTCGACAATAAATACCGGGCTAATTCGCCCAGCTGCAGAAAAAATGTAATGAAACTTTTTTTTCTTATCTGATCGCCGTTTCACGCTGATTACTTACGTGCTCAAAGTTCTTTACATAGCTCATTATTATATTTATTAGAATATCTGTCATGCAGTAGAGAAAGTCTCTTCCGATGTAATACAGACTATTGCCGAAGTCAAGCTTGGAATTTGCTGAAGTTTAAACACATTACTAGTCAGGGGAGCCAAGAGAATATAAGGGAACTTGTAGCCTGAAATTTTTCAGGTTTATTGCGATGAGTCTATTAGATTCCTTTAGGTTAATTAAAGAAGAGTTCAGTTTTGCTCCTAAAAATTGGTTTCTCCCAGGCGTATTGCTAAGTCTTTTTCATGCGGGCTTCTTGACGAGAGTGAGGAAGAGCCCTCAAATCTGTTCGAACTTTCACAGCATGCGCTAAGTTTCATGGAAAGTGATATTTCGCTTCTTCAGTAGTTCCGCCGATGACTTTCAATAGGTTAACGCGCGTTGTTCTTGTGATCTTTCTTATTTTTATTTTATCTTGTGTTTTACAATATTTGTTAACATCATTGAGGAAAGCATGCAGGACAGTGGTAGAAGTGATTACCAAACTAAAATTAAGAAGTTTCATGCAGGTATGAATAGTTCATACACAACAGTGGCAATATGTTTGTAGACAGTATGAGGCGATAAGAAAATACTTCAAGATGGATGTGGCTCAAAACAGATATGCAATTAAAAAACGAAAAAATAACGAGGATCGTAGAGTCATATCTGCTGATATGAAAATATCAGGTTCGTAGGAAAACGCTAGACGTTTGTTTAATACGCTGAGCTCTTTGTAAAATGACAGCGACCTTTGCAATAAGTCAGATTTTTCCAATAAGCATACGTTTATGCTCATTATCATTCAACAGCAGCTATCTAAACATTCTTTAGTTCCTAAAAAAAACTAAAGAAGGATATTTTGGGCTATTTTCTTAAATAATTTATTTAAACATATGATGATATATACATATTTAGTTATGAGTGCTTAAATATTCTCCCGGTAGACATCGTGGAATTCGCTCAATTGGAATAATTTGTGCGATTTCGACTTCAATTTGGTAAAAAATTATTTCTTTTGCTTTCTTGTCAAGACTATAAATGTTTTAATAGAAACTCACCCTTGCTCGAACGTATTTGGTTTTTCATTAGTTCTAATTTGCTAATGTCCGTCCTGCTGACTAAGGCAAAGGTAACATCGTTAAAAGATGCAAATATTTCTGGAAATTACTTTTCAAACACGTTTTTAAATAGAGATTTCAGCACTGGTAAACTAAAGCCTATGTTTAGATTATAATTTTTCTGAGCGCCTGTTATGTGGGGAACTGGCGTATGTGCCAGCTGACCCCTCTCCCTTATATCCCTCTGTCACCTCAGTGGACGCCTGCTCCTGGCGTCGACGCTATTGCAGGCGCTCGACAAGCTCCAGCACCCTTCGTAGTAACAGAGCTCCCGAGGCGAAGAGGAATGCGAAAATACCCTTGAAGGGCGGCTCAAATGAATATGTTATTGATTCCTAATTTAAAAAAATTATAATACGGGGATTCTCTGATAATAATAGTCTTATTTGGGAAGCAAATGGAACCACAAGGATTTCACATACTAGAGTGCCGCAGAATAAATGTTTCATACAAAGACGTTACATATGAGATATTTGCCTCTGATTTATATGCAACGCATGTGAACTAATGTTAGGCAGTAGACGTTCTCGCATAGTCGAAAAGACCTTGTCTATCTGCAAAACATCGAGACATGATGTGTTGCCTATCAACAGGGGCAAGTGTCATGTAATTTTATGTGATTTTTAGAGCCCGGAATTGCAGGCATTTATTTTATCTAAAGTAGGTAGGCAAAGAGGTAATTCTGACTAAAGAAGGGGTGCAAAAGGAATGCAAATAATGAAAATTTATAATTTAAAAAACCTATTTCACAAAATTAGTAATTAAAATTATTCAATAGTTAATTCTAACACTAAAATTTACATCAGCACTTGCACGGAAGGAAACGATAAAGATTGGAGCCAAGAGAACGAATGAAACAGTGACGAAATAGGGGGGGAAGGCAAAAATAAGGCAAGATACTAAAAATAAGCGTCTGAAGCTAAACTTTAAGACTTAGTGAAAAACGATAAAGATATCACAAGTACAAATACATTATTTTCTTTGTTAAAAGTCATAACATCGTAAGAATTACAAAGACATTTTGCGAAAATTCCAGAATTTAGTGATTCCCTATCTTATGTGGCAACAAGTGATCATCTTCAAACCCATTCCACGCCCTAGTAGTTTGTAACATTTATTCTGAGATATTCTGTGTATTCTGCTTGAACACGAATATCCCTGACCCACTAATGTTTAAAGAATCCCTCAGAAAACAGTTACAAGAAACACTACCTTCCTGGCTACCTAATACTTAATGTAACGGAGCGTATGGTCGCATTATCCATGCCATCCCGTCCTCGGCGTGTCCCATCGTGGGGCTGCTGGTTGAAACTTTCAGGTGCCGTGAGGCGACGCGCGGCGCGGGGTAAAAATAGTCGGATATTACCACGCGGCCGTCAGCGCCGCCGTCTATCCCGTGATTAGCGCCCCGTGGTGGCAGCGGGGGGGGGGGGGGGGCTCGGCAGGGGGGACGGATCGGGAACATTGTCGCCGTGTCGATGACAGCGTCGCACGGGGCCTGCGAAGTCGCACGCCACTGCTGCCTCTCTACTCTTCGGCCCGGATCTCGAATTGGAGACGCTGAATAAGAGCTTGAAATAATGAGAAAAATAGCGAGGAATATTTCCTATTTCCCCTGCTGAAGAGGAATGCGAAAATAACCAGTGAGTGGTGACACAAAATTACATGTTTATTCATTATTCCCTATTTTGTTCAGTATCCATACAACGAAAACATTATTTCGCTATTTTGGAGGTGTTTGACCTCTTCGAACCGCGTCTGCTCGAGAGATCGTCTAGTCCTGGACTGGAGGCAAAGGAAGAGCCTGGGAAATTAAAGGGGGCCTGTGTAAAAAAAGTGGGTGCAATACACAATCAAATATATGTCTACCCCCAAATATCTCGAACATTAAATAAGTAACAACAAGCATCACCTCCTTAATTTTTCAATCGTTATTATTGCGGAGGGAAGGCTATTGAATGTGTTACGCACACATTTTGGACCCAGGTTCCCTTGCTGCTTACCCTCAGCTCGGGTCTATAGGATCATTCGAGCAGGCGCGCCCTTGTAGCGCCGGTGACTACCTAGCTTTTACAGCAGATACCAATCGGAACTACATGGGTGCTCGTTTGTAGTGGATACTCGTATTACAGGAGGGACGTAATTTTGTCGGCCAACTGCAAGGATTCCGCCCTTCAAAACTCCACCGCACCCAGAAACATTTAAACCCGTTAACGTTGTTTTGGGGAAAAGCGCGCAAACGCTCATACCACGGGGAATGGCGTCCGGTAATTAAAATGAAACAATGACATGGTGCGGTCTATGGATATCTTTTTCAACCACAGGCATTGCTTTGGCTCATAATGTGGAATAACATCAAAGTTGTGATCTAGAAAGCAGTCTGAACCAAATACTAGCGGTGCCCTCCATTATTCGAATATTTGATTTTTAATGTGTAGTGTCATACAGTAAAGTGTAGTTAATCTTCATTGCATAAATTGATTTTAAACTTGTATTTATATAATGCACTGCAAGAGAGAGGCATTGCCGGGTCCGCTAGTAATGAATAAAGAATCCGCAGGTATGTCGGGTTGTTCGCCACGCGGTCGGGCGCCGAGCAGCTACTTCCGAGCACCCTGTGCCGCCCTCCGGCGCCTTGGCACGCGGCTTATGAACTTATGACGTTCAGGAGCCGTCCATGCTATTTCCAACCCTCTCGCCTCGCCGTGCTCGCGCCAAATGAAATATTTAGACGGCGCACACAATAAATTCATAAACACATGCGCGGGGGAGGCGGCGCTGTCGGCACCCGGAGTCCTCTTCATTCCTCCCTCGCCCTCCACCCCGCCCCACCCCGCGCCACGCGTTCTACGTTCTACACCACACGCCGCCTTCTGCGGAAACGAACGCAGGAGGAAGGAGCGGGAGTGGGAAATGGTCTCGCCCGAGGCTCTCGAAACTGGCGGAGCCAGAAAGTATTACTCGTAATTGATTTAGTTACATTTGAGTTATTGATTTGTTAGTTTCTGAGAATTGTTAGGATGTTGGTAGGGTTGAATTTGGAAATTCTTCAGCTGAAAAATTCGTATTGTAGGTCTCTGATACCGAATATGTGGAAAATATTTGTTCCTGTATGAATTAAATTCTTCCTCTCACTCATTTATTCCCCTTGTCAGCAATGATCATACTCTTACATACCTGGGAGTGAACTACTCTATTTGGAAAGGCTTCCCATCTAAAGCATCCATATCGAATTTGATGGAAGCAGTGTGGAGGAGTAAAATGTGGTTCCCTGTTCCATTTTTCATTAAAAATTCGAAGCCCTTTAAGAGAAAATGTTTTAGCAAGGGAGAGCGATTAGGGCGCATATAAACGATCCGATTGGATATGCCTTTTTGAAAGATTATCATCTTCTGAAACCTGGTCTTTTTATCACTGCACTCCAATTGAGATCAAATACCGCTGCCAATAAAACTACTCTTAGTGAAGGAAGGCCCAGACACGATGTAAACTGCAGGAAGTACAACTGTAGAAAATACAACGGTAGAAACCATGAATCACATCCTCGGTCAGTGCATTTTTACGAAGCCAGCAAGAATAAAGCGTCATGGCAAGATCAAAAACTTCATAGAACGGAAGATGCTCCGGAAATCGGACACCGTGGTGTCCACGGAAGCCACTTTCTCCGTTGCCGAAGGGGTTAGACTCAAACCTGACCTGGTAATAAAAAGCCAGGAAGGTGTCCACGTGGTCGATGTGACTGTCCGCTACGAGGATGGTTCTAGCCTTCTGAAAGCAGGGGAGGAAAAGGTGGTAAAATACCAACCAGTCATCCCCCTGGCATCCCAACTTCATGGAGTACCCAACGCCAGAATCCTGTCTGTGGTGGTTGGAACCTCTGGGGCTAAGATTCACAGTCAGTGCCCTCAAGAGCCTGGGGATCGCGTCTCGAAGCGATCTACTGACTATCTCGTTAATTGTTCTCAGAAACTCTATTAAACTTTACACACAGTTTGGAAATTACGATGGAGCAATTTATCATTGCTGGTAGTAAATGCAGGAAAGAAACTTCAATGTCCTGTGGGGAAGTCTAGGGAACCCATTGGATCCTAAAATGCCTAGCAATTGCTCAGTTACCACGACTTTAAGTGGGAAGTGTATGCTGTAGCATATAGAAAATTGTGTACTCAGAATCTACGTGTTGTGGATGCTTGATACCGAAAAATTTGTTTAACCGTACCGAAAAATTTTCCCACCTGTTTGCATGTACGCCTGTCCATCTGTGGACAATGCTGCTAATTCTTTTTCTAAGGATTTTCTGCAAAATTAATATTTCCCGGTGAATCTGGGTGATATTACGTCTTTTTTAAATGTAAAATGGTTATTTTAATTTTGGATGTACTTAATGAGAAGCGTCAAAGACCTTTTCATTTTTTCTCAAAAATGATTCCAAATTATTGATTTATTTGGATAAAGAAAATAATATCGGATAAAGTAAAGTAGGCATATAAAAAAGTGCAAGTCCAACATTCGTTGAATTCTTTGAATTTTCGAAAATTGCATGTTTAACATTATTTCGTCGTCTTCCCACATCGATTTTGAAAATAAGTATTTTTCTCTTCTTTTTTTATCTTTTTCTTTTTCCAAAAATATTTTTTTCTGTGAATACCTAGTTCTCATGCAGATGAGGGTGAAATAAAGGTAATTTAATACGATTTTCTCAAATACGTCTGCAAATATTATCTTCTTTTGAATGAACAATGCGAAATTTGCTGAATTACATGACATAAACGCCACTTTGATGTATTCTTTTGTATTCCCATGTATTAAGCAATTGTATATCTTTTAAATATCTCTCACATCCTTAATATTTACTTTATGGAGTATATTGTTTACAGATTTTAGCACTTGTGAGCACAAATTCTTCAAATAATTTCTTATTAAGGTTTTAAAAAAATTGAAAACTTTATGTTTTCTTTTCAATATTGTGTATTTTCTGAATCGCCAAAACATTTTCTCTTAAAAAGCTTCGAATTTTTAATGAAAAATGGAACAGGGAACCACATTTTACTCTTCTACAATTTTCTTCAAGCTATATGTCGAATCTACTATTAGAGAAACCAAATATTAAAATAAATTCAAAAAATGTATTTTAGGCGCCGATAGGTAGCAGCTAGGAAGAGGGTGAAAAAACGGAAATCTAGCCCTGGTTAAAGATGATAGGAAACAAAATAGTACGAGAAGCTCTATGCTATTTTGTTGCAACACTAGTTTTAAATATGTATACGAGTATATAGAAATTATGTGCTTCATTTTTTGAATTGTAGGGTAGATTGCGATTAGATCAGATGAATGATATGTTTAGGTAATTGTACAAAGAAGTATTTTGTTTGGATTCTTATGATTGTGTATAATTATGAATTGTGCACAAACCAGAGAGCATTGGTGATATTCGTGAGGACCTCATTTTGGAGAATTTGAAGAATTTAGATTTTAGGTAGAGAAGAGTTGGTCAAGCGATTCTTTAATATGCTTTTTAATCTCCTGTCTTTCTGCCTTTGACAGCATTCCCCTAGTTTTTTCCTTTTTTTCAATCCCCCCCCCCCGTCGTCGTTTCTTCCGCCTCCCACCCTGCAGCTTCCGGCTGCCTGGCCTCCGCGCCCTTTTCTCGCCTCCCCCGCCCTCCCCTCCGCCGCTTCTGTCGCGACGCGCATCGCTCAAGGCTCCCCCCACGCAGCCCCGCTCCGCTCCACTCGCGCCAGCATTCGGATTTAGAACTTTTTATTAAAATGTGTTTGTCGCGGACGGCGGTGGAAATAAAATGCGCGTCGCCCGTAATGTGCGAGCTGTCGGCGCGTGATTATCCGAGGAGACGCCGCCCACATGGAGCCACGCCGCGCCACTCCCTCCACTCCCTTCAGCCGGTTTGAGGGTCCGTGGGGGAAGAAATAGATTACTATTGAAGAAATTGATTACTAGCGTAATATTGCTGACATTCTATAAACTCCCTTGCGGCAAGATAGTAAATAACAAGAAGAATAATTTATTGTTTTGTACTGATTGATAGAAAATATTCAGATTTGGAATGATGTGTAAAGTTATGTTTAACTGGTAAGAATGCTTCCATGAGAAAGAAATGGATTACTATTGAAGAAATTGTTTACTAGTTCAATATTGCAGGCATTCTATAAACTTCTTTGGGATGATAAGTTGTGGGAGGGTTTGAGAAGCCTAGATGTGCTGTATTTGTTTCACAGAAAAGATTCTGATTTTCTACGATGTGAAAAGGTATGTTTAACTGATACGAAAGCGTTGCTGAATGGGAACGTTTTGTTTACTGGACGAAAATGGATGTATTGTACACAAAAACCATATGATAGGATGAAAAAGTGACAAAGTTGTAAGCTCTGTGAATTAACTCAAATTCTTTGAGAGCCCCACTGAAAATATTAATGGATAAGGCGCCAAAGAAACTAAAAATTGAAGTTAGTAAATGGTAATTGATATTAAGTATAGTTTGGGAGAAAATTTACATTGTAACTTTATTTGCGAGAAATGATAATCAGCATTCTGATATGCCAATTATAAAAAGAAATATTCAATCTGACCAGGAATGGAGTCCAAGATTCTTGATTTATACCCAGTTGCTACTGAGACGACTGATGAGCAATTTCTTGGGCCTGTGACTTTCATTGTGATATCCAAATATTCAGATAGGTACCTTCAAAATATGTATTTGCTAACATCTTTGCAAAAATATTGTACGAATAACTGGTTGGTGTTGGAGTGTAAACAGGTAATTTGGTCAGTTATCTTAGACTTTTGAGATAAATGCCAGTTTCACCTACGCGCCTTTGCTGGCTTTCCTGTGTAACTATTTCCTGAAAGGTCTAAAGATGCTCAACTGACTGGGATTACCGGGATTCTATACCTACCTTCGATGCATATGTTCGCGCGTGTGTACATCTTTGCCTCCCCGAAGAGGTCTGTACCCAGAACAGAGTTCGCGCTCTTACTCAGGATATGGTCGTGGCTGCTCCACACATTCGACATTCGCCAAATAGCGAACTACTGCTCGCCCAATCTCGAGCTGTTGATGTGGTACGCGAATGTTCGCTTCCTTTGATGTGAGCAAGAGACCGACACACGGTGAGTAGGGCGAGCACCGAATGTTCATCGCTCGGGAAATAGCAAGAAACTCATCCACATTACTGAGGATTCGGCGAGTGGTCGCTCGCAACTCGCCGAATAACGAATGTGTGGAGCCGCCCTCAATCACAAACAAAGCATCTCCAATAAAGTCAGGGGCCGGAGAGCTTTTGTTGATCATTCGTTACCCTCGAGTATTTGTTAGCAAATTTTATCACAAATTTTATTACTCGCTAAAACGTACTTCTAAAGCCTTCCAAAGCGTCAAACTATTGGAATATAAGATTTTATTCTTATAAAAAGTTGTAAAACCTCGTATTTAATTATAGGCTTACAGCACCCCACATGAACAATATTCAGGTTTGTTGTCAAAAGACACGAACCCTGACTAGAGGCATGTAATGTTCAAAACAGTTTGCGAACTGCTTGTATGTTTTGTTTACTATGTGTGATGTCTATTGAGGAACAGAAACGGGAGTACTCAGTTGAGGTGGCTGGGCGTGAATGGGATAAATAAGAAATCCGACTTTCTAGTCTCCTTTGTTATTACGTCTCAGCGATGGCGATCTAAATCGGTTTCTGTCTGCAAATGCATTGAGATGTATCTCTACCATCGACGCAATCGCATTCCTTTTTAAGGTATTCGTCACAAAAATATAGAAAAAAGAATAAACTTCACTTGTGTATGTGGCCGCCCACATCTACACCGTGTCTCACTCCCCCCCCTCCCAACACACTTCGCCACCTTGCACATTGTCCGCCTCTATTGACCCGCTCCGTCCGCCCTAACCGTCTCACCCGTCCCGCACGCCCTGTCCGCCCCACACGGCCCGCCCGCCCCGCCTGTCATGCCTGCCGAACTCACCATTCCTGCCCTAACCGCGATGCCTGTCCCGCCCCCAAAACGCCCACTCTAATCGTTCCGCCCCCCCACCCACCCACCCACCTTTCCACACCTTACCCATCTCCCGCCTCACCGTTCTGTCTGTCCTGCCCACACAACAGTCCCGCCCCGCCCCGCCTCGCCCCGCTTCGCCTACACCGCTCCGTTCTTTCCCACCCCACCTTCCCCGCCCTCACCACCTTCCCCTCCCCTCCCCCCGCTCGCCGACAACAATCGGTGGCGTCGCGTCGCCGCCCGCGCCGCTCCCGCCCCGCCCCGTTCCGTCCCGCGCGCGTCGACGCCTCGTTATCGCGCCGGCCGCGGGGCCTCGTCCTCGCGACTCGACACGTCGACGAGCTCGCGCATTGTTGTCGACGCGCCGCCCAACATTGGCGGCGCTCACTCTGGCACGCGGATCACAATGCCCCGCGCTCGCCCTGCAAAGGACAAAAAATCTTTCTGGCTTCGTCGGAATAATATTTCTCTTTACTTGACAGCTAGGGGTGGGGTACAGAGATGTTGCTGCTTACTCGAAGCGGCAGACACGTGGTCATTCTTGCATTAAATCATAATAGCCGCATAATAGCAAGAAACAAATCGCATAACGAAACATGTAATGCTGCAAAATGGTGCTGTTAGTTTTCAGTTACATCGCGCTGCAAGATGTATTTTTTTTTTCTTAATAAGCATCGGCAACTCTGCAAAGACATCAGAATTTGAAGGCTCTGATTGAATATCGGAACCTCCTCTCCCTGTCAGCCGCTAGCTGTCAAGTAAGCAAAAATATTATTCGGACAATAGTTACTACCTTCAGTGCCATTGCTTCAAAATATCGTACGAGTATTAAAACAATATTAGACATGGCCGGTTGCGTCTTTGGACATTTGTATCGAAAGTGAACGATCGTTTGCGAGTGCCTAGGTGTGAGTAAGAGAGAGAGAGAAAGAGAGTGTGTGTGTGTGTTGTGTGTGTGTGTGTGTGTGTGAGAGAGAGAGAGAGAGAGAGAGAGAGAGAGAGAGAGAGAGAGAGAGAGAGAGAGAGAGAGAGAGCGAAGAGTTGAGAATTAGAAATTCACTCTATAGCGGGAGCAAAGAGAAGGAGTAAATGTGCATTCAAATGGGTGTCAGTAGTAAAATCTCAGGTATGGAGAGAACAGAACGCACTGTGAGTCGGCAAGAGCACTGGAGAAGATTGTCTCTTTTACCCAACGCTGTTTCAGCTATTTCCACTTTAATAGGCAACGAATGAAAGAATCGTACGATATTAGTACAGATCAAAACGTAGATACGATTACAAAATGCATGGTATCGGAAGTAAATGTACTGATACCAGTATCGCAATATTCCTAGATATATCTTCAGACCCGATAGTAAAGAAAGCAGATGCGAATCGCGATGAACTGTAATCCCCATGCTCATTTGCACCCTCTTCCATGATACACCATAGAAAGATACTGCAAGGGGATTCACGTCTCCTTGACCCATGAATGATAGTACGGTCAGAGAAAGAAGTAGGAGATGGAAGAGAAAAGATGAACTAAAAAGAAAAGAACAACAAGCAAAAAGGAATGACGAGTCAGAGGGGCCGGAGGAGGATATGAAGAAGGAGAAGAAGATGCTGAACGAGAAGTTGAATCAGATGGAAAAGAAGAAAAAGGAGAAGAAGAAGAAGAAAAATAATTAGGGGGAGAATGAGGAAAATAAAAATAAATTTATTTTGTTTCTTTTTTATTATTAATCGATTGCTCAACAAATGATTGGTGATTGATGAATATCAATTATTGATTTTTCCGGCTATGGTCGTATGTCCCGTTAATGTAGTGAATGTTAAACGAGGAGGTGGCGTTATTATCTCCCCGCTAGAAAGTGAAATCCGGCATCGACTTATATAATGTTGCGGTGAGTTCCCCCTCCAAGAATCTCCACAAGAGGACAACCCGCCCCAGCCGAGACGAGCTCT